>VIAB01018777.1:32049-42501 GCA_009801035.1 Oophaga pumilio | reverse complement strand
GGGGGGGACAAAAGGATTAGACACTAGAAACATCCTTCCGCTATGTTCACACATTGCGCTTTTGCGGTTATTTTTTGGCTGTGTATTTTTTTTGTAATGCAAATTAAAAGCTGCGTTTTACAGGACCAGCAAAAGCTATAAGATTTCAGAAATCTCATGCACAGTTTTTTTTTCCTGACCGAATTGGAAAACTGCTGCGTTTTTGAAAGCTGCCGCATGTCACTTCTTGCAGCGTTTTTTCACCCAGAGTAAGTGCAAAAACGCAGGTATCAGGTTTTGCTGTGTTTTTGGTGCAGAACACTCAGGAACAGGCACTAAACTGTATCAGCATGCGCAAGAGACAAATGTACCTGAGAAACGCAGCAAAAACACAGCCAAAAATACAGCAAAACCGGATTTTTTAAGCAACTTATTTACTGCCAAGGCACCAGGTTTTGCCTGCAGAAAAAGATGCAGCAAACACGTAAACGAGTGAACAAAGCCTAAAGGTTTTCTGTGACTGATATTGATAGCCACATAAATCAGAATGGTGGAGGTCCGACACCCAGCAGCTCCATGATCAGTTGAATGGAAAGGAAAGGGACATTGGGGCGTTTCAGTACCAGGCAGAACCACTGCCAAAACTAGAGATTCGCCTGGTAAACTACCAAGTGGGAGAGGGGCTCACCCATGCACCCTGTCCTTCCATCAGCTGGTCAGTGGAACGTCACTGATCGGAGATTGATTTATATCCTGCCCTTAGAGCTATCTGAAACGCCCGTGTGAATGAAGTGTTGGTTGATCATGCACACTGCCGCTCCATTTATCCCTGACAGTGCTGAAGACCAGTGGAGCGCAGCACTCCGCTATCTCCGGCGGTCCCATTAGTAATCAATGCAGTGGCAGTGCGCATCAACCAGCGGGACCATTCACACAGGGCACTTAAGAGCCCTGATTTATTGGGATCAGATGGTGTCTCAGTGATTAGAAACTTATGCACTATCCAGTGGACCGGGAATAACTTCCAAACTTGAGAGTACCCCTCTTACACCTGTTAGAAATAGTTCATGACATCAGTAGAGTTCTGTTCATGGAAATCAGTGAAATACATCAATAAACCAGAGTATTCGCAAGCCCTTATGAAAGTGTCTTGCATCAAAAAAAAAAAAAGCATGGCTGCTTAGTTTTCCTTAAACTGCAGGCACACTCACAGCTAACACAAGAAGAGTTGGTTCCAGTGGGATATAGCCATTTGTTTAATTTTGTCATCTATTTCTGTGACTAAACTTAAAACAGGAGAAATCATTTTGAGACAAATACCTGAAGAGAACATTTGCTTAATGATGGAAGTGGTAGAGACAAGTACATGAAAGCTTCAAACGTTCGGGACTTTTTGTGGCAAGTTAGACATTGCACAGTCGACTTGAACTGGCCTTGGAAAAGTGCCACAATGATAGATTCATTGAGCTGCTTATGCTTTATCCAAGCCATGTCTGCAGCCTGGGAGTCATTCAAGTGATCGTTGTTTTCTTCCTTATGTCTCTTCCTATTGTCAGCCTGAAAAACACAGAAATCACTCAATAGAAAAAGTAGGACAAATACAGCAATACTATAAAGCAGGGGACACTAAGTCATGAGTATATGGTAATTGAAACTAAGAGGTAAAATTTGGTATAGGTGACTTCTAATATCACAACTACGGGTCGTACTCTGTAGAATCAAGACTTCTAATACAGACCCGTTCCTATATATCAGATTTTTGGTCATGCTTCCATTGTTTTTCATTACTACATTGACCTCTCACATAAAACTGTTCAAATCATAATGCATGGAAATATCACAGAGCATGGGAAACAAACAAGGAGAATTGGAGCTGCTAACACAGGAAGAGAGAAATGATGTCATCGGCATCACTGAAACTTGGCGGGATGACACATGATTGTAATACAAACCTTGAAGGCTACACCTTATTTATTAAAAACAGGATTAACAAGAGGAGATGAGGTGTTGCATGGTATGCTAGGAAAAAGTATATCCCCACAGAGATCCAAGCTTCAGAGAATGGTAGCTCTGCAGAAACTGTTTGGGTAAGAATACAAGGACAGAAGAACAGGCAGGACACTATTGTAGGTGTTTACTAAAAGGTCACATGGACAGACTGAAGATATGGATGAACTCTTTATATCAGAAGTCTATGTTCTCAAAAAAGTTCGACAGTGATAATGGGAGATTCAACTATCCAGATATTTGTTGGGAATCTCTCTCAGGCAAAAGTAATGGGTCCAGAAAATTCATCTCTTCTCTTGCGGACAACTAAAGTAAAGGTAGCAAGGAATTTAGGAGGTAGCAATCAAGCTATCCTTGAATTTTGGATTACAAGAAAAGGAAGACCATCGAGGACTTAAACTTTAAGGTTGGACTTCAGAAAGGCAGATTTTAATTGACTCAGAAACAGGGTAGGAAAGGTACACTGGTTGGATGTTCTAGAGGACAGAAATGTCCAGGAAGGATGGGAGATTTTGCTAAATGAAATTCTCACTGCACAATCAGTAACAATCCCAAAAAGAAGGAAAAATTGGAAGCATTTAAAGAGACAAAGGTGGATGAACACAGAACTTAAACACTTGCTTAAAAGGAAAAAAGAAATGTATATTAAATGGAAAAAGGGGGTTGTATCTAAAGAAGAGTATAATGCTGTCTGCAGTGAATGCAGGGCAAGCATTAGAAGAGCTAAAGCCAGCAATGAAGTAAGGCTTGCAAGGGAGACCGAAAGCAATAAAAAGGATTTTGGGGGTATGCCAAATGCAAAAGAAAAGTCAAAGATGCTAGGGTTTTTACAGGATGAAAAGAGTGAAGTGGTCAAAAAGGATGTTGAGAATTCCTATTTTGCATCTGTGTTGTCCAAAAAAGCAATTGTAACATCAATTGATTTTCACGGTGCTATCGAAGGAATAAAAGAATCCACACTATCAATAAAGAGAGATGGTGAGGGAACACTTAGCCAATTTAAATTAATTTAAATCTCCTGACCCAGATGAATTACATCCTAGGGTACTGAAAGATTAAGCAGAGGAAATTGCAGAACTACTAGACAGAATCTTTGAAAAATCCTGGGGAACAGAAAAAGTCCCAGAAGATTGGAGAAGAGCAAATGTTGTCGCCATCTTCAAAAAATTAAAGAAGATTGAGGCAGGAAATTACAGGCAAGTGAGCCTTACTTCTATACCAGGAAAGATCTTTGAACAAATTATTAAACAGCATGTATGCAAGTACTTGGATAAGAATACAGCAATTAACTAGAGCCAGCATGAGTTGGTAGTAAACAAGTCATGCCAGACTAATCTAATCGAATATGGAATCGCTGACTGTGTGGATCAGGGAAATGTGGTAGATATAGTATGTCTCCACTTCAGCAAAGCATGTAATAAAAGTATCTCATACTCGACTTATTGAAAAAAATGACTAAGTATGGGACTGACAAGGCAGCGGTAAGGTAGATTCATAACTGGCTCAGTGAGTGTACTCAAAGAGTGGTGATAAATGGTTGCATATTCAATTGAAAGAGTGTTTCAAGTGGAGTAGCACAAGACTCTGTCCTCACCCCAGTGTTGTTCAACAGTTTTATAAATGATCTAGATAAGGGAACTGAAGGTAAACTAATCAAAATTTGCAGACATGCAAAGCTAGGAGGGATAGCTAACACTAGAGAAGACAGAGAAAGGATGCAGAAGGATCTAGATAAGCTTGAACAATGGACAGCGACTAATAGAATGGTATTTAACGGAGAAATCGAAGTTTCTACATCTGGGTAAAGAAAAAGAAAAATTACATCCACAGAATGGAAGGAAAAGAACTAAGCAACAGCAATAGAACAAATTAACAGCACGTGTGAAAAAGACATGGGTATACAAACAGATCACAAACTGCACATGAATCAACAGTGTGATGCAGCAACAACAAAGGCAAACAGTTCTAGGATGTATTAAGAGAAGCATACAGTCTAGATCACGTGAAGTCATTACCCCACTCTACTCCTCCTTGGTCAGGCCTCATCTGGAATACTGTGTCCAGTTCTGGGCACGACATTTTAAAAAAGACATTGAAAAACTGGAGCAAGTTCAAAGAAGAGCTACCAGGACGATGAGCTGACTGCAAAGTATGTCCTACTAGGAACAATTAAAGGATCTGGGAATGTTTAGCTTGCAAAAAGAAGGCTAAGGGGAGACTTAATAGTGGTCTACAAATATCTGAAAGGATGTCACAGTATAGAGGGATCATCCTTATTTTCATTTGCACATGGAAACACGAGAAGCAATGGAATGAAACTGAAAGGGAGAAAATACAGATTAGATATTAGAAAAAACTTTTTGACAGTGAGGGCGATCGATGAGTGGAACAGGCTGCCACGAGAGGTGGCGAGTTCTCTTTCAATGAAAGTCTTCAAACAGAGGCTGGACAGACATCTGTCTGAGATGGTTTAGTGAATCCTGCATTGAGCAGAAGGTTGGACACGATGACCCTGGAGGTCACTTCCAACTAACATTCTATAATTCAAAAAGTAAAGATGATGGATGGTTATGTGATAGAGCACATGTAAAAAAACCTGTTCTTTGCGAAGGTCTTACCTTTGAAGCGTCGAATAAAAATCATTTGAGATACGAGGCAATATTTGCAGAAAAAAAAAATTGTATTTAATCAAAAGGGAATTTTTTTCAATTAATGGAGCTTAACAATTGTCTCCAAATTCTGCTCAATGCTAAAATAAATGAGCAGTAATATAAATACACTTTATACAGTAATGAGTAGTCCAGCATCGGTGACAAATATAAGAACCCTTTTATCTTGGCAATAAGGGAATAAAATACATAGGTTGATACCAAGACAAGATATGCTTGCGATTTATGGATTTTGTCTGGGTGTTTCCAAATAAAGAGCATTTATTATGGCTGATTCTCGACTTCTCATTGCTACTTACTGTATGCGCTCACCAGCCTGTCCAGGCACAGTGGATGGTTGCTGCAGAAGAGCAGATATTGCTGAAAGGATTACACATTTAAACATTACATTTAATGCCCTTCCCATCTGGTTTGTTTCTCGGACAGAACAATGACCTCTAAAGTTTCATTGATCCATACACACACATCAGGTTTAAAAATGGATCCGCGCCTCCAGTCCTTGAGACTCAGAGCATGTCCTACTCTCATCAGTTTTTAGGATTGAACTCGGCCATTAAAGGCTATGGCTATCCATGTAAAACGAGTGAAATATAGATGACAGATTCTGCACTTCAGCATTCCATCCAAGTTTCATCTATTTTTAACTGATCCGTTGGGTCTCTTTCTCTTGGATAGTAACACTCACATGCGCGAATGTAGCCTTATTGCCATGGCAGGTCAATTATCCCATGAAGGTGTGATTATGGTGGGAGTACCGCTGTAGAGTCTCCAATCAGTCACACAAAGGCACATCCTTGCAATTAATGGGACTGACAGCACAGAATGACTGTTTAAACCAAGTCCTGCTGCTCGGTGGGGCCAATCATTTATATACATCTCTCACCTGCTTTTTCTCCTCAATCTCAATGCCCCCCTTCTTTGATTATGAAGCCAGAACTGTCAGAGAAAGGACGAGATAGATGGAAAACAAATAGTTTTGAACAGTCATTCTGTGGTGACAGACCCCCTTTAAGGACTATGGTGTAAACCCCATTAACGCTCACTGCACTACATGGATTTTTCCAGTCTGCGGATAGGTAGTGTTTGCCCCCTATGGCAGTGTTAAGGATAACGGTGTGCAGGACCCAGTCTCGGCAGGTGTACTCTACAAGGCCAGTAGAACGATAGCTTCTGGTAAAGTGGTAAATGGTTTCACTGATACACAGACGAAAAAGTGGTAAATCATCTAATGAAACAGAAAAGCATGAGTATGAGATGGCCCACATTTAATGGTCAGGCTGCAGATGTGAGCGAAGATAATATACTCCATTGTAATGAGAAGACAACTGACACGTAACAGGACAACACACAGACATTTTACTTCATGTCACTGCTTAGCCCACAAAAAAAACAACAACATAGATCTATCTTATAAACAGAAAACGGAGCCTTTCGCCTTTAAAAACATGAATGGTTTGGCTTACTTACTCTCTACACGGATCATCAAACGACACGTAAAATAGAAAGCAAAACAAAATGAGATATTACGTCACGTATACTATTATTTCCATGTATAATAACATGATACACTATCCCTGCACCATGTTGTAGCAGTCACCAATAAGAAACCCATGTGGTGACATTTCGCCTTGAAGCCTATCTAAGCTATTAGTATGGACATACAGGTTATAGACTGCTGGGCAGAGTGATGCCTCATATCAAGATGTCTTGTTGTGGATAAATCACCTTTTATCACTTTATCTAAATGACCTCTTCCAGGCTCTGGGGAGGACGCTGCCCGGGAGATAACCTCCAGAGCTTATTTTACATGAAGGGGGAGTTACCAGTGTGATATGTAATGGTTAACAGTGTGATATGTAATAGATACCAGTGTTATCAGTGTGATGTGTAATGGCGCTCTCTGCTCTCCTGATCTCACTGCAGAGCTGTGTGAGATTATACCTGACACCTGCATGTTCCTCTCAGTTTCATCTTCCAGCTCACAGGCAGAGTTGTAATATTGTTGCAATACAACAGAGCTCATCAGAGAGCTGCAAAAAGTGTGTTCAATTCTGCTGTACTGTGTTAGTTACTTGTCTCACACTGGTAACTCCACTTCCTGTAAAGGCTCTGCGGGAAGCGTTATCTTTCCAGGCAGCATTCACCCCATAGCCTAGAAGAGCAAAGTGGTCAAATGTGGTGACAGATACTTTTGGGGTTTTCTGCAGGGGTTGGCTGCAGTTGAGACCAGTGGAGGGACCAAAGTGTTGAAAGAAGAGTTTGTGCTGTTCCTGGCATTGCTTCAGTCCTGTGCCCGTCACCTTATGACAGCAACTTCTGACCAGACGTCAGAGGCAATGGTCACAAGCCCTCAATGTAGGTCTATGAGAGCCAGACTGAGGCTTAGAAAGAGGCTCTCAAACTTGCATTGAAAAGTGACCTCTAACTCAGTGCAGCAAACACTGAAGCAATCCGGTAGGTCACAAACTGCTGGAGAACGACCAGAGCGGTGTGGATAAAAGAGGAAAACAGCGACTGGTAAGTATAAAACTAGGGGCAGGGACTTTACATTAGGAACACCACTGCAATAAAAGAAAACAATGGAGTGTTGCTGTAAGTATACCGTGAGATATATGGCATGTACTGTACTGCATGCCTCTGCGTAGAAGCGCATAGATAACTGAACTACTTTCCTCAACAAGCATAAAGGTATAGCGACTAGTGAGGAGTGAACGTGCTCGGATAAGGTGCTAATGCTCAGTGCTGACTGAGTGACTTTGGCATGCTCAAATAATATGTTTGAAACCCCAAGCCGGCATGTCTCGCGGCTGCTCGACAGCAGCAACATATGCAGGGATTGCATGACAAACAGGCATCCCTTGCTTGAGTTGCGGCTGTCTAACAGCCGTGAAAAAGAAGGATTTTTGGTACTTACTGTAAAATCTCTTTCTTGGAGCCTTCATTGGGGGACACAGGTAACCATGGGTGTATGCTGCTGTTGCTAGGAGGCTGACACTATGCAAAAAAGGAGAAAAGTAGCTCCTCCCCCTGCAGTATACACCCACCGACAGACACAAAGTACCTCAGCTTGGTGCAAAAAAGCAGTAGGAGTAGTAACAGGAACTCGAACATATATACCAACCCAACAGAAGGCCCATAAGCCCAACATGGTACAACTAATAAACAGGGGGGGGTGCTGTGTCCCCAATGAAGGCTCCAAGAAAGAGATTTTATGGTAAGTACCAAAAATCCTTCTTTCTTTATCGCTTCATTGGGTGACACAGGTAACCATGGGACGTCCAAAAGCAGTCCCAAGGGTGGGAAATAACAGGCAAGAAGGAGCTAGGTCGGTCGGTGAGCCACCGCCGCCTGCAGAACCTTCCTACCTAAGCCTGCATCTGACGAGGCCTGGGTATGAACCCTGTAGAACCTCGCAAAAGTGTGCAAGGACGACCAAGTCGCAGCCTTGCAGATCTGAAGTGCCGAGGTTTGGTGCCGAACTGCCCAAGAAGCTCCGACAGCTCGGGTGGAGTGAGCTCTCACTCCCAAAGGGGGCCGTTTTTCCTGAACGCGGTACGCTTCCAGTATCGCAGAACGAATCCAACGAGCGAAAGTGGACTTAGAGGCCGGGAGACGTTTCCGGCGACCTTCAGAGATGACGAATAGAGAGTCGGATTGACGAAGAGGAGCAGTCCTAGAAAGATAGACCCAGATGGCTCTTACCACATCCAGCTGGTGAAAGATCTCTCCAGAGGATGAACCGGGGAAGGACAGAATGAAGGAAGAACGATGTCCTCATTAATGTGGAAGGATGATACCACCTTGGGGAAGAACGACGGACCGGGTCTGAAAACTATCTTGTCCTGATGAAAAGTCAGGAATGGGGAACGACAGGATAAGGCCGCCAACTCAGAGACCCTCCTAATTGATGTGACTGCAATCAGGAATGGCACTTTCCAAGAAAGGAAGGAAAAAGATGCCCTGAGGAGGCTCGAGGGGCGCAGACTGGAGAGTGCTCAGTACCAGATTAAGGTCCCAGGGATCCAAAGGAGAACAATAAGGGGGGGCCAGATGGGCGACCCCCTGAAGGAAGGTCTTCACTTGAGGTAATGAAGACAGATCCCTCTGGAAAAGGATGGACAGGGCGGAGACCTGACCCTTTAGGGTACTGAGGGAAAGACCTGAATCAAGGCCTAATTGAAGGAAAGCAAGGAGGGAAGGAAGGGAAAAAGACATAGAAAATCGGTCGTTGTCCTCACACCATCTGAAGAAGGCCTTCCAGTACCTGTGGTAAATGCGGGAAGAAGCTGGTTTTCATGGTCTGGTTGACCTGGTGAGAGAATCCCGCCTCAACGGCCATGCCTTGCAACTCAGACTGAGAACTCTGGTGGAAGAGGAGGCCCTGCAAGAGGAGATCCGGACGGGCTGGAAACGAGCATGTTTACTAGTTCCGCATACTAAGGGCCCCTTAGCCAGTCTGGCGCTACCCGGATAACCGGAATGCCTTCCGCTTGTATCTTCTTTACAACCCTTGGGAGTAAAGGAAGAGGAGAAAATAGGTGAGGAAACTGAAACTGAGACCACGGAATCACCAAGGCGTCGTAGCATCCAAATGCCCTGAGATCGACGTCCGGAGAACTCCAACGCTGACAAGTGTGATTGAAGAATGAGGAATGGAGGGACCACTCGCCTGATGCTATGCCCTGGGGACTGAGAAAAAAAAAAAAATCGGCTGCCCAATTTTTGGCCCCCGGAATATGAACGGCTGATAGGGCCGGAACATGAGGTTCCGCCCAACGCAGAATTCTTTGTCGATACTGCCGTCACTTGTTTGCTGTGCGTCCCGCCCTGATTGTTTATATACGCCACGGCCGTGGCGTTGTCCGAGAGAATGCGAAATGGCCTGCCTGCCAGAAGAGGCTTCCAGCGTAGGAGGACAAGGGAGATTGCCCTGATCTCCAGAAGATTGATGGGAAGAAGAGGGTGAGTGTGGAACTGGCCAAAGGGCACAGCTTTCATGGAGACAACCCTCTTCCCCCAGACACTCCTGCAGGATTGAAGTGAAAGGGGAACTGGTCGCCTTAGGGATCAACTCCCTTGTAGAGAGCTGAGAACTTGTCTTTCGGGAGGAACACCGGGGATAGGTATGTGTCAAGGTCAGATGCTGAGAAGGTGTTGGAGAGTACTTCTCCCTGTTGATGATCTAACCTCGGCGAGTCAGGGTGTCCAGAGTGACTAGAAGACTGAGTACAGTCTCGGCGGGACGAACCCTTGATTAGCAGGTCGTCCAGGTAAGGGATTATGAGAATCCCCCTGGGGCAAAGAATGGCCATGACCTTCGTAAAGACCCTGGGGCAGAGGCCAGACCGAAGGGAAGGTCCGTGAAAAGGTAGTGATCTTCCTGGATCGCAAACCGAAGAAATTGCTTGTGCCGCAGACAAATAAGGATGTGACGGTACACATCCTGAATGTCTACGGAGCAGAGGAATTCCTCCCGGTTGCATCGCAACGATCACTGAGCGAAGGACTCCATTCTGAAGTGACGAATCCGAACGTGATGATTCAGGGCCCAGGATTGGGCGGAGAGAACCGTCTTATGTTTTTTTTTTTATTATGGCTACGAAAAAATTCGAGTAGAACCCCGAAAAGAGTTCGTTTTAAGGAACGGGAATGACTACTCAGGCGGCCAGAAGGGAAGAGACGGCCTGGAGAAAACCTGGGGTCTGGGACGGCAGCCTTGTAGGGAGAGAAAGAAGGAAACGCCTTTCTGGGAGGAAGAAATACGGATTTTGGTAAGACCTTACCTGTAAAATCCTTT
>VIAB01018776.1:43316-53780 GCA_009801035.1 Oophaga pumilio | reverse complement strand
TTACACTTTGTCCCACTATGGGACACATTTTGTGCAGGCTGATCACATCTATAGCATGCAGATCTGCAGATCCTTTAACACTGACCTGAGAGACTTCCTGGTCATCACTGCGCATTACAGAAAGTCCCTCAGGCCTGGAGACCCAGATGTCATCCTGACGACATAGAGTCTCCATGGCAGAGGTGCTGTTTGTCCCTCTGCAGCCGCTGGAACACTGCGATCATGTTTGATCACAGTGTTCCGGGGGTTAAAGTGCCGCGGGCGGTCCGTGAATGCTCTTGGCACTTAGTGTCGGGTGTCAGCTGTGAGAATCAGCTGACACCCGGTCGCGATCTGCCACACTCCCCCCGTGAGCGTGGCCGATCTACTATGACGTGCTATCCCGTCCTTGGGTAATTAAGTCCCAGGACACATGGACGGGATAGTAAGTCATATGGCAAAAAGGGGTTAATAAGTTATTTTTTTTAATGTTTTTCATATCAGAACTAATATTCAAGCATGATTGTAAGTAAGATCATAATGAAAGCCAGTCAATAAAATGTTAAAAATGATCATAGTAGCTTTAAGACAAATTAGATGGATTTGATAGTGTCAGTCAATGTGCCATTAACGTTGCCTTGTACTTTCTTCTATATATGAATTTATTCAATGCGAAAATTAGTTCAGATACAATACACTATAGACAGCCCTGGGGGACTCAGCAGGTATGTCATGAATGTTTGACACCTTCCATTTACAAATGAAGAAATTGTAATGTTCTTGGTTCATTGTCATTTACCTCCTACTGTTACAAAGTACTCATCCACCCCCCAAAATGTTAATAATAGCCAGTAATCATATTACCCTAAAGAAATTAAACATACAGCATTCAAACTACTGTTACAATAGAATTTATATAATGGGCTTTGTGATACAAGTACAAAAGCTGGAGGGGTGAATTTAGAATTTGCTATTATCAAATCAAGTTTGTTTTGATACTTAGTTTGTTTTAATGGTAATAAAAACACTAGTATCGCTTAAGAGGGAATAACATACATATTTTCACTTTGCAGCATTTCATATAACTCATACTAATATTGTGAAACCTATTATTGAATTAATAATAAAAAGTATAATATGAAACTGATTAAGTAGGTGTGCATGCATTGTTAACAGAAAAAGGCACTGAAACAAAGTCCAAAAGAATAAAAATGTGTATTTTACATCGTACACTTTGGATTTATATCTGTTATTGAATTTCAATATCATTTGTTTTTGGCAAGATTTATACCCAATGATAAAAGATGGTCAAATCTTTTTAAATTAAAATTTGCTGGTTAGACAAATATATCACAAATTTTCTGCAAATCCTACTGCAGCAAAGACTCCTATTGCCCAGAAAATATGTGAGAAGCCTCCAGCAATTATATTCAACCCTCATTTAAGCTGTTTAATACAAAATACAAATACAGCCTTAATAATGTCAAAGTGACCTCACCAGCCAGAGAAACAGTGCACAGACAGACTTTTCATGTTTTTTGTTCTTAATAAAAAAAAACAGTCCAAAAAGCATCCATCTGTTATTTTTAATCGAGCACATCATTCTATGTGACTCAAAACGACAGTGTCACTGTCAGGGCTCACTCACACTGCCGTATAAGACGCCCAGAGAGACAATAGAGAAGATGGAAAAATAAAGTTCTCCATCTTCTCCACACCTCTGCTACGATTCTCTCATGCGAGAGATCCGGATCACACTCAGATGACACGTGGCTCAAACTCTGACAGACTTTGAGAGGAGTGTCATTAGTATATTTGGTCAGATTCTCTTGCATGAGAAAATATAAGCCTGTGTGAGTGAACCCTTAGACGTAACATCATTCTACTGTGACTGAGACAAGTGATGTGCCATGTATTCCATAACGCCCTCCATTTTCTTCCCACTGACACATTTACTGAAGTCAAAAAAGGTCAACTATGACCTTCAAGTTGCCTGGACAGTGTTGATGTTGGTTCTTCTACTGCTGTTAGCAGTTCCTAAATTCTTTGCCATGGTATGAGTTATATTTTCCTTTTACACTACCCTGCCATTGCAACTTTTTCTTTTACCATACATTTTGTACTTATCTTGTTTTATTTTTGTTTTGGCCAAAAAGAATGTAACAATTAGATGCTAGTTAGGTAGGTACTCATACAGAAAGTAAAATGTGGCAGCAGGTTGCAGTTCACGTGTCATGTACAGCTGTCAAATTGGACTAGCAAAACAAGTGTGCAAAATCACATTCACATGCCCTGATTGGAATGAAATTATAAATTATGCACAGTAGTGAATGGCAAGTAGCATCATTGCTCAGGTCACCCCGAGCATGCTCAGGTGATCTCCGAGTATTTTGGCATGCTCGGAGATTTAGTTTTCGTTGTCTCAGCTGCATGATTTGCGGCTTCAAGACAAGCTGAATACATGTGGGAATACCCTAACAAACAGGCATTTTACACATGTAATCAGCCTGTCTAGCAGTCACAAATCATGCAGCTGAGACGACGAAAACTAAATCTCCGAGCACGCCAAAATACTCGGAGACCACCCGAGCAACGAGTTTACTCACTCATCACTACTCTCCAGACCCCAAAGCATAATAAGGAGAGAAGAGGAAAGGGGTTAAAAATAATGAAAATAACACATTATACTTATATGTTCTAGTCTCTTATCTTAGGTTATTCTGATGACAAAGCTCACAAAGTCAAGTGCAAGATAATGTACATCACATCACAAGAACTTAAGACATGAACTGAGTATGAGGGAGCTGCAGCATCAGAATCATGTGAGGACCCAGGAAGTATAGCATGTTTTTTTTAATTTTCTTAGCACTTTCTTGTTCCTCAAAAGAATCCAGCAAAATGGATAACTACTAGAATCTGAAATTTTGGGGAAATTACTAATGAATATGATTTCTTATGGATTAATTTGCTCATCTCTACTCATTGCAACTGCTTACAACAGTGACACAGAATCGTAAATGTTTCCAAATGTGTTGGAAACACTGTCACTAGACAAAAGTACATGTAACAGTCTCCATAGACTTTAATGCAATTCACAGGTCACTGAGTCCTGCGTGCCAGTTACTTGCGATTTTGAAAATTTGTTTCAGTAAAATTACATCTCTAAAATAAATAGTTGGGTGACAGCAAATCTCAGATAAATTGCATAAATGCTTTTAGTATCACAACTTGTATGAGAATTGCTCTCCCTCCTGGTCTAGAGCCTCATTCAGACATGTACCATGATGCATTCTATTCATGTTTTTTTTTCTTTGCAAATTGTCTCTTCAGAGAGGAAGAGAGCTAGAACTCTAGTGCCACCTTTTGGAAGGTAGCAATCATATAAGTCAATGTCGACCCTTTAACGAGCCTTATCACATGACCTAGGATAATAGCCAAACCAGAATCTCAATTTGCAGACACTGTGTTTCGGGGTTCAGCCCCTCGTCAGTGCAAAGCGGAGATCTGGTTTGGCTGTGTGAGAGGCGTTAGACCATTGTCCAATCACACATAGAACATGTACACATTATAGTCTCTGTGGCTGCCACTCATTTGTGACTTATTGTGGACTGAGTGTTAGCAAAAAAAATGGAGATATGTCCTTTCTGATCCAAGTAAGAGATTACACTCACCCATTCTAGTCTATGTGTCGTAAAAAACTCAGACAGTACATTTTGAGATTTGATTGACAGTTTAAAAAAAACAAGTAACCTGGCAATGCCCTGGAAAAAAGGTAGAAGGAATACATGCTAAAATAGTAGCGTAAAATGGTTCCCCCAAAAATCATACTCAACAAGAGTTTCAGAAATACTTTTTTGGTGAAACGCAGGTTGGATGTGTTTGTTGGATGAGCTCCGGGCATTTCAGGAAAATATACCTGCCTGCAATCATGCAGTCAAGCTTTGATTTGTGCTGCCCATGGATTTGGTAGCATAAATCAAGTGACGGGTGACCTTTAAAGACGCATTGATATATATATTTTTTATTTTTACATTTGTATGAAAGCCATACTTATTTAGATTTATCCATCAAAATAGCTACACGAGGGCTTGCTTTTTTAAGTTAATGAGGTGAATTTTTCATGCTATCATTTGGAGAACATTCTACTTATCTATGAACTTTTACTAATGCTAGTAATGAACAAATGCAATTCTACAATTTTATGTTTCACATTTTGCACTACCTTCATTCTTTGGCATAAATAACATTTTGACTTGACTTAGTGGGCCAATATGATTATACAGTACAGTATACAAAATGTTTTGCTATTTTTCTGTATCATTTTAATGTAAATCATTTCATGTAAATCATTTGTTTTGTGTTTTCATATTGTTTTTATTTTTCTATCAATGTAGCATTGTAAAGGCTTTTTTTTGGCAAGATCACTTCAGCTTTATATTAGTGCCATTGTGTAACATTAATAACAAACTTTTTAATTACTTTCTATTCAATATTGTTGGGAGGCAAATTAATCAATAATAATTAAGGAATTGTTTTTATGGTGATTACCATGAGGGTTAATTACAAACAGTGCAATATCCATGCTTTTTTTTTACAAAATAAAGCAATTTATTGAAAAAAGCACTTTTTTCAAAATGTTTTAAAACATTTACTATTTTTTTTACTCTTTTACTTTGGGGACTGCAAAATGTATGAGCCTGACGAGTTGATATAATACTGTCTGCAACATTGCCATATTGCAATATAATATGCAGGGTCTGAGGCTGTGGTTCCACGGTCCGGAACCACAGCGCTTTGGACGGAGCGGAAATTCCGCACCGCCCAAAGCCCCGCCCCCTTTCTGACACGCGCTCTTTCCGGAAAGAACGCAGGGCTGCATAGCCCTGTGTTATTTACCTTGCGGCGACGTTGCATCGCCGCAAGACGCTAGGACATGCTGCGGTCTGAAAAGACGCGCCGCATGTCCGGAAACGCAGGTCTTCCGCCTGCGTATTTTTACGCATAATGAAGACGGGATTTCTTGAAATCCCCTGCACTATGCTGTAACATCTGGACGCTGCGTGTTTGGCGCTGCGCCAACGCACGGCTCCAAACACGCAGCAAATCCGAAGTGTTTCCTTATCGTGGAAACATACCCTAATAGAGGCACATGTGGTGCGATAGGAGGAGCCCGCTTCTTCTGTCTAACCATTTAAGTGCTGTACAGTAGTTAGCATTGCACAGGGTTAAATGGCTTATTTTTATTTAGATTTGAGTTAACTCCAATTCTGACCATTAGAGTAGGATGTTGACTGCATAGCACAATGCCCCTTCACATTATGATACCACATTACATTGATTTGTGAGAAAGGTACCATGGTATAACATGGAGTGGGAATGAGTTACAAAAGTTGCCACTATTGGAAATCCCTTCAGTGCCAACCAAACCTAATATCAACACATTCTTGCTTCCAGGTCTTTCTTTATTTCCTGTGATGTTGGTGATGTGTTTCCCAGTACTCAAAGGTATGCTCACATAATATAACAATGTCACTTGACGGACGGAAAGCACATAGCTTACTTTGTTGGAATGACGCTAATTCAAAAGTTATATGTTTTAATCTTTTTCATGGATGTAGACAAGGGGGCATTGTCCTTCTATAGTTGTTAAAAGATGAAGTCCAGGGTTCTTTTGGGACCTGCTAGATTGAGGGGCTAGCGCCAAGTCTGTTCAAGGTTGCCTTTTTGAGCTGACTGTTTCAGATAGACATTGGAGTAAAGTCAGCTCAGTGTTACAGAGTATATTACACCCTGAATTGCTGAAAGATCTTAAAGTTTTCTTTCTGCACATCTAATAATTAATGTCAGACATAAAATATTTTTTTAAAAAGATTGCCAGTTTTATGAAAGACATTTTGCCAAACTTATTTTTAGGCAATAAGCTGTTAGGATTGGTGGATTGCACTAAATAAAGTAAATAATAAAGTTCAATCACAACCCTAGGTCCACCGTGCAGAGATGTATAACTGCTGCTAGTGTGAACAATGACGGTACAGAGTAGCGAGCGTTGACCTTAAGCACACTGTGTTAATGCCACACAGTGAACGGAACACAGAGTGTCACACTCCGTTACTTCTCAGAGAGATAATGCATTAAAGAACACTAAGTGCTATACCCTGTTAACGTCACAGGGAAAATAGCACGAGGGCTGCGCAGGCTCGGCGACTACACTGTGTTAATCCGCACACAAGAGTAAAGCAGGTGCTGCACCAAGAAACTAACACAAATGATGCTAGGTACAATACCCTGTTGCCCTCTAGCTAAAGGGTTGATCTTGCTCTGTGACTGAACCGTGCTAATAGCACAAGTAAACGATACAGACGTCAAGTCAAAGTAATAACCCCAGTCCCTAAGCTACCTACAGCTGAGGATTTTTCTTGCTCTGTGACTGAACCATGCTAATAGCACACGTAAACAATACAGACGTCAAGTCAAAGTAATAACCCCAGTCCCTAAGCTACCTCTAGCTAAGGATTGATCTTGCTCTGTGACTGAACCGTGCTAATGGCACACGTGAACGATACAGAAGTCAAGTCTAGGTAGTAACCCCAGTCTCTAAGCTGCTGAACCTGTACCTAACCAGTACCAAGCATTTAGCGGACTAAGGCACAGGACTTAGATGGACACACACAAACATGAATGATACTAGCACGCCCACATTGAGAGCCTTTTATACCCTAGGCTCCACCCCAAACACTCAAGCCCAGCTGTCTGTGACATCGCCCACGGGCCAATCCAGAACTGCCACATCACCAGAGCAGCTGACGTCCAAACACCAATGAGAATACGCCACATCAGGGAAATACTCAGTAAGGTGATTTCTGGACTTAGACTCAAGAGCGCGAAACTGGACGTGCATATTACTGGCTACCATAGACTGGGCTGGAGAGCTGGCAGTAATCAACCATATAGCACGAGCCTGAGCAAGACGCTGGGACCAAGGTTGGTGCTGAGCACAGCACCAGGCAATACTTGGGATCAATCCTGCGCAGCGGGAGAATCCCGGCACATAACAAAAGCAGCAATTTGAAGAGGCAAAGATAAGGTTACCTACTTCACTAAAATATTTGACTATCCAACAGAGATCCATAATGTGAAAATTATGGTGTATTGGTTTCAGACAGTATAGTCTGTACCTAGATTGAAAGTTGCCTAAAAATCACAACTTCAATGATAACCCCAAGGTTCTGTCCAAGAAAAATGTTTAGATCTAATAATAATTTTGTTTCTATAGCTCCAACATATTCTATAGAACTTTACAACTCAAACAATATCAGACATTACAGACTAACACATAATTCAACAGAAACCAAGAGCAATGAGGACCCTGCTCAGAAGCTACAATCTATGAGGAAACAGGGGAGACACAAAAGTTAGATGACATGTATGGTCCAGCAATCATTATAATAGGTAGGGTATTTAAATAGCAGTTCATGAATTGGTCGTTAGCAAGTATCTGTATAAGAACAAGTACACAGTGCTATTGACTGAGGACCGTACGGTGGCTCAGTGGTTATTTCTGTTGCTTTTCAGCAATAAGATCTTTGGTTCAAATCCTATCAAGGACAACATCTGCAAGGTGTTTGTATGTTCTCCCAGGGTTTTCGCGGGGTTCCTCCAAGTACTGCAGTTTCTTCCCACACTCCAAAAATATACTGGCAGGGAATTTAGATTCTGTCTCCAATTGGGACAGAATTGATAATGTATGTAAAAGCACTGTGGAATATCTTAGTGGAATATCTTAGTGCTATATATAAGCAATGCATAATAATAATAAATAATTAAATGCATGGAGAGGTGTAAACGGATGATACAAGGGACCAGATTCAAAGGAAAATGTTGGAAAGGCAAATGGGAATAGTTAGATAAGTGAGATGAAGTGATAGGTCAGTCTTATGAAATGTGGTTTTAGGGCACGCTTAAAATTGTCCTGGGTAGTGCATTTCAGAGAATTGGCAAAGCACGTGAGAAGTCTTAGAGATGGGAGTGGGAAGTCCGGATTATTGAGGATTTTAGTCTTAGGTCATCATTGGAATGGAGGGCATGGTGGTACAAAGAGATGAAGGAGAAGATCTAGGGAGTGGAGGATTGTGGAATGCTTTGTGTATTAGGAAGATAAGTTTATAATGTACTCTACAGCTGATTGGCAACAAGAGCTATAAATGGCATAAGGTGGCTGCATCAGTGTAGCAGTTGGACAGAAATATGATCCTGGTTGCTGCATTCAGGATAGATTGAATAGGTGGGTGTTTAATAAGAAGTAGACCGATTAGTAGAAAATGAATAAGAGCAGTAGTAAGTTTTTGCAGCATCAAAGGTAAAAAAAGTTCAAATTCTAGAGATGTTGTTGAGGTGCAGCTGATATGAGAGTGTGATTGGACATAGCTCTACACAAGTGTTTGAACTGCATACATTTGATGGATTATAATCTGTATATGTCAACATCTCAGAAACCAAAAATACTGGAGAAGGATATCATGACAGCATCTAATGCGCTTTTTCTGCTTTAGAAGCCAAGAATGATTTTTTTTGGAATATCAGATGATGAGGGCATGAGCTAACACTTTGTTGGGTAAAGTGCAATTTCAGGAAATGTTTTTGAGTTGATGGCAGCAGGAAGTGGAAAAATCTTGTAATGTGTGGTTTCAAGGACATTGAATAGTCTACCAATTACTTGCTAAAGCATCTAAGGTGAACACTTTTTAAAAAAAATTCCCTTTGCAGCAAAGTTAACAACTGTTTGACACTATAAATCATACACAGAGATTACAAAAATAATAAAAAATATAAAGTCTTCTCAAAGTTAAATGTCAGGAAAGATTTTTTTCTATTTTGATTGCAAATGAAATTGTTCCCTAATTGTTTTCCCTTTACTCTGTTTTTTTTAGCAATGCATCCTTTAAGTAGCTAAAAAAATAGTTGAGTGACAGAGCTTAAAGAGAGAATTTCATAAGTAGTGAGCACACTGCTACAGTGGAACCCTACAAGAACAAGGGAACTGAAGTAGCACTAGCAGCCATGGTCATGTCACAAAACTAATATCTAAGCCATAGGAAGAGCACCCCTGCCGTGTCTGATTGATCTACATCTATTAATTTCACACTTACCTAATTACTTAATCACTAATAAAATGTAGCATGCACACACATTTCCGCAAACAACAGGGGAATCTAAAATCTAATAAATATTATAAATATTAGAACAAAAAGACTGTATAAACACATGTCATAATTTGAGAATACAAATTCATTTACAATAAAATTACCTGTGAAAGGAAAAATAATGAATATTTTTAAATATACCTTTTATTCATCTTAGACTTGTATCTTTCCTATTAGGGGATTTTATAATCACTCATGATTTTTTTTGCCAATCCACTTTAAGAAAATTCATTTCCTTTTATAATTAGGTCTATTTTGATAAATTGTTCTAAATAATTTTGTGTCATGGATATTGCTTCCTTTATCAGCTAATTACCAAGCACTATTATGATGTGATTTTTTTTGCAAATTGGACTATATTTTCAACCTTGTACTTTCGTAATGTGTAACAATTAAGGTCTGTTGGGTTTTGCCTTTTGATCTTTTTGTCTTCCTCCGTCCTAAGTTTACTTTTCTGATCTTCAGTCTGGCAGTATTCCCAAGATTATGCAGATGTGATCGTTTTTATCATCTAAGCTGAGGAGCAATACTGCTCTGGTGCCTTCTAAGAGCGTATGCTCATGCCTGTCTTCATGTACACCATTCACAACTTCAAAGGTTTCCCAGGGGTCCTAGCACAGTAGGAAATCCTTATTATAAGTGACATTTGAGTGGATTTTTAGAATTAGTGAATTACAATTATACCCATCTTAAAGCTCTTTAATAAGAGTGAGAGGCACACTGTAGCCTAGCTGGCACTTAAAAGAAAAAACTGTTATCTTTTTTCCTGCTAGGTAAGTTCTTGCAGCTCTTATTATGATTGAAGCTAAGCGGCAGTATATGTCTATCCATAAACAACACAAACAAATCATAATTATAAATGCACACAAAAACATACTATAAAAAATATTAGTTTTGTCAATCTGATATATATTGAAGAGATTCATAATATTATTCCTAATATCTAGACATTAAAATATCTAATGATAGTTATTTAGTGATATTTACCTAGTTCAGTGAGCAGGATATATATATATATATTTATTATAAATTGTGAAACATAATGTGTGCATTAAACCATTAAAATGGTTGTACAATATTAGGGTTATGATTTTAGGGGATGATATGGACAAAAATTTGCTGAAAAATATGTATTACATGCAGATATGTTTTTTCAGCTTTTGCTCATGATTCATTGTGGATTGTGCCCTATTTTGATAATCTGCAACATTAAAGAGGTTGTCCAACCCCAAAATTAAAAATCCTTTTTAACCCCTTCAAGACCCAGCCTATTTTGACCTTAAAG
>VIAB01018769.1:35647-48321 GCA_009801035.1 Oophaga pumilio | reverse complement strand
CAGAGAGACAGACATTTCCAAAGCTTCTATACTTACATAGACAGAGTTGTCCTCACCACTACAGAAAGCAGCATCAGAATACGAAATGGAGAAAAACGCTGCACCAGGAGCCAACAAGGAGCCAGCCAGGAGCCAACCACTGTATCAGGCCAGTCGACACATCTAAAAGTAAACAGAAAAAAAAATAAAAAGCAGTGAGAGAGACAGACATTTTCTAAGGTTCTATACTTACATAGCCAGTGTTGTGGCATCGTCCAGAGTCCAGAGAGTAATGGCCTTGCAGTGTCCACACTTCCTGAGGATGAAACGTTGCGCAAACAGACGCAAATGTGAAAGCAGCCTAATATAAATCAATGAGTCTGAGACAGTCCGCTGCTGCTTATGTCCATGTGGCTACTGTTCAGAACAGAAAGTTTTAGGCTTAGTGGCCAGAGTGAAAATTGCAACATTTCTGAATTTTTTTTAATATAGTGATCTGACTTTTTTTTTTAAATTATATTTAAAAAAAATAAAAAATGTTTAAACATATAAATGTGATTTAAACAATGGGTAGCTTTCTTTGAACTAAAAAAGACATGTCAAGAGAGTTACCAAATCCCCGCTAGATGTATTTTTTCATCGATCCATAAAACTGGGTTCACGTCAGGATTTTCCAAGATTTTCTGCTATTTAGGACACAATACAATTGTTTACCAGCAGATTGAAGCCATGAGACGCCTGTGGTAATCCTGCTCTCCTTTCTCTCCTTGTTCTCCATCATAAAAGCTGTATCTGACGATAAAATAAAGTAGTCCTTGTCCTGTGAGGCTTCGCTCTTTTTATACCCAAAACGTGTGAAAGGATTTCATCAGAGGAAAGCTGAAATGAAATATTTTCTTTCCTTTAATTGCACGTGCTCTCATTTTTGTGAAGAAATATATAATTACTAGACTTTAAGAGAAAAAACCCACATATACAGACACAATAATGAAGACAGTGGTTATGTCTATTGAGCGAACGTGTTTGGATAAGGTGTTATCTGACCATGCTCATGTGCTAAGTGTGTCTTCGGCGGCATGACTTCTGTTTGTTAGGTAATCCCTGCATGTGTTTCGGCTGTTGAACAGCTGTGAGACATGCAGGCGCGGGCACTCGAACATATTTCTCGAGCACGCTGAAGTCACTTGGTTAGCACCCGAGCATGCTCAGATAACATCTTATCGTTTGCTCATCACTAATTAACACCTTATTCCAAATCCATAAAATCCATAAAATACTGTGATGTGTTTGAATCATTGCTGTGTTAAAGAAATTTCCATACCAAAAGGGGGTTTGTCTTAGCTAATAAAGTGATCCAGGTAGCCACCTCCTTCTGTTAGAACCCTCTTGTTAGATTTTGTTTCAGTTTGCTGGTCACATGACCTTTTTACCCTATTTAGTCTGGCTCCGTCCTTCTGGCTTTGCTGGACTTCATTGTATTATCTACTCTTAAGCTAGCCGGGTGCTTAGGTGCCTTACTCTGTCAGTTTTGCTTGATCTTAGGATCTCTTAGTATTTGTTTTCTGTTTTATATTCCCTGCTACACTTTCTGTTAGGAGGTGTCCACCTTTTCACCCAGTCCCTAGATCTTGTAGGGATTCCTCCCTCGCAACTATAGGTCTTCGTTCAGACTAGCTGAGGACTTTAGCGGGTCTGGTCGCAGGATCAGGTTCCCCGTTACATCGTAGGGATCCAGCTCAGTCCTATTGTAGGGACAGAATTCCCACCTTTCCTTAGTGCTTGTAGCAGATCATAACACCTTCATTACATATAATATA
Source organism: Oophaga pumilio (assembly GCA_009801035.1). Classification (NCBI taxonomy): domain Eukaryota; kingdom Metazoa; phylum Chordata; class Amphibia; order Anura; family Dendrobatidae; genus Oophaga; species Oophaga pumilio. The sequence continues at coordinate 46,525 of VIAB01018769.1, read as the reverse complement.
CAGTGATAAGAGGGAGGAAGCACCCTAACTGTGTCAGAATGCCATCAGAGGCCACTCGTCCAGGATAATATGATGGAGTCTGACATTTAGTTATAGGCATGGGGCATAATAATAGAGATCGCAGAGGTTGTGACATCAACTGGGCCTGTGCGGGTGAGAGGCCAACGAACACCAGCGTAAACTTCAACTGGATGTGCGTCCTCAGACGCACATTTAGCTGACATGTATTGCAGGGCAGAGACTAGCCGGGTCTGTGCACTGCAATACACGCTCCTGGCCAATCAGAAGCCAGCAGCTAACATGGGAATTCACATGACTGGTGGAGCATTGCAGTGATGTCATGAGCTCCCGTTGCTTGCATGCTGAAGTCAGCTGCCGGCTTCAGAAAAGGTCACTGCGGAGGGAAGATGAGTAGAATTTTCTCTTCGATGCATTAAAGAACAGCGGCAGAATGGAGAGCATATACCAGGATGGGGGATATATACTGTGATGGGAGATATATATATAAGAGGATGGTGCCCAGGATAAGGGACATATAGACCAGGATGGGGCCATCAAGCAGAACATGCAGTGCATTGCGAAAGTATTCGGCTCCCTGAACTTTTCAACCTTTTCCCACATATCATGCTTCAAACATAAAGATACCAAATGTAAAGTTTTGGTGAAGAATCAACAACAAGTGGGACACAATTGTGAAGTTGAATTAAATTTATTGGTTATTTGAAATTTTTGTGGAAATACAAAAACTGAAAAGTGGGGCGTGCAATATTATTCGGCCCCTTTAACTTAATACTTTGTTGTGCCACCTTTTGCTGCGATAACAGCTGCAAGTCGCTTGGGGTATGTCTCTATCAGTTTTGTACATCGAGAGACTGAAATTCTTTCCCATTCTTCCTTGGCAAACAGCTCGAGTTCAGTGAGGTTGGATGGAGATCGTTTGTGAAAAGCAGTTTTCAGCTCTTTCCACAGATTCTCGATTGGATTCAGGTCTGGACTTTGACTTGGCCATTCTAACACCTGGATACGTTTATTTGTGAACCATTCCATTGTAGATTTTGCTTTATGTTTGGGATCATTGTCTTGTTGGAAGACAAATCTCCGTCCCAGTCTCAGGTCTTTTGGCTCCATCCATCTTCCCATCAATTTTCACTATCTTCCCTGTCCCTGCTGAAGAAAAGCAGGCCCAAACCATGATGCTGCCACCACCATGTTTGACAGTGGGGATAGTGTGTTCAGGGTGATGAGCTGTGTTGCCTTTACGCCAAACATATCGTTTGGCATTGTTGCCAAAAAGTTTGATTTTGGTTTAATCGGACCAGAGCACCTTCTTCCACCTGTTTGGTGTGTCTCCCAGGTGGCTTGTTGCAAACTTTAAGCGACACTTTTTATGGATATCTTTGAGAAATGGCTTTTTTCTTGCCACTCTTCCATAAAGGCCAGATTTGTGCAGTGTACGACTGATGTTTGTCCTATGGACAGACTGTCCCACCCCAGCTGTAGATTTCTGCAGTTCATCCGGAGTGATCATGGGCCTCTTGGCTGCATCTCTGATCAGTCTTCTCCTTGTTTGAGATGAAAGTTTAGAGGGATGGCCGGGTCTTGGTGGATTTGCAGTGGTATGATACTCCTTCCATTTCAATATGATCGCTTGCACAGTGCTCCTTGGGATGTTTAAAGTTTTGGAAATCATTTTGTATCTAAATCCGGCTTTAAACTTCTCCACAACAGTATCACAGACCTGCCTGTTGTGTTCCTTGGTCTTCATGATGCTCTCTGTGCTTCAAACAGAATCCTGAGACTATCACAGAGCAGGTGCATTTACACAGAAGCTAAAGGCCGAATAATATTGCACGCCCCACTTTTCAGTTTTTGTATTTCCACAAAAATGTTAAATAACCAATAAATTTCATTCAACTTCACAATTGTGTCCCACTTGTTGTTGATTCTTCACCAAAAATTTACATTTGGTATCTTTATGTTTGAAGCATGATATGTGGGAAAAGGTTGAAAAGTTCAGGGAGTCGAATACTTTCGCAAGGCACTGTATATACCTGGATGGAGGACATATATATATAAATATATGTACCAAGATGAGTGACATATATAATAGGATGGGGACATTACTACATAATGGGGGAGGGGTGCAATTTGTATGTCCCTATAAGATGAAGAAAGCTGCAATGGTCCATACATCTGACCAACATGCTGGGGAAACAAGGTTCAAATCATCAAATCATGCCCCGGGGCCCATTATACTCTAGTTATGCTACTGGTCATAGGTGAAGTTTTGAAATTAAAAAAATATAGTTTGTTAGCATGGTGGCTCAGTGGTTAGCACTGCAGTCTTGCAGCACTGGGGTTCTGGGTTTAAATCCCACCAAGGACAACATCAGCAAGGGGTTTGCATGTTCTCCATGTGTTTGCTTGAGTGTTTTCCAGTTTCCTTCCACACTCCAAAGACATACCGATAGGGAATTTAGATTGTGAGCCCCAATGGGGACAGAGATGGCAATGTCTGTAAAGCACTGCGCAATATGATTGCATTGCATTGAGCAGGGGGTTAGACACGATGACCCTGGAGATCCCCTCAACTCTAACATCCTATGATGGCGCTATATGAGTAAACCATAATAAATAATTAATTTGCATTTGCAGATTTCTGCGGACCTTTTTATTTCTTTCGCCTACCCTTTTATCAAAGGACAATCTTTTTATCCATGGTCCTCGAGAGGCCTATATAATCCAATATGACAATAACAAATGTTAAGTTAAATGGCAAAATATCATATAATTATTGCAATTATGTAAGTATTTATTTATACACATACAGAGGCACTAATATAAGATCTGTCACATAAACCCTTAAAGTGGTTTCCCTCAAATAAAGTTAATTTTAATCACTAGATCTTGGAATAATAATAAGTTCCATAATTTAATGTGTTTAAAAAAATGTCCCTGTGCTGAGATAATCTTATAAATGTGCCCCTGCGGTGTACTGTGTAATGGCTGTGTGACCGTGCAGGAACATTGTCTGATCATACCACTGCTAATGGGCAGGGGAGGAAGGAAAAAAATATACAGACAGGACAGCACAGGATAGCTAATGATTCTTTCTGTGAGGTAAAACGTTTAAAACGAATGAGAGGAAATGTTTTAGCCACAAAAAGAATAATCTGTGATCCCATGCTGTCCTGTCTGTATACTCTTATACTCTTCAGTGTCCTCCCCTGCCCAGGAGCTGTGGTATGATCAAATCACTTCCAGCACAGTCAGACACAGCCATTGCCAGCCGAACTTTGCCATGATTTTCGACAGGCTGTCTCTGCTGGCTGTGTCGAAAGCATTGGTCAAGTTGACAAAGGGAATGACAAGGTTGATACGTTGCTCCTGGCACTATTCTTGGAGTTGATGCGCTGTGAAGACCATTCCTGCCGTCCCACTTTCAGCATGGAAGCTGCACTGGCTTTTGGGTAGTAGATCTTGCTCAAGCTGGTGGAGTAGGTGGTTGAGCAAGAGCTGAGACAATCTTTCCAGCAGTGCAAAGAAGAGAGATGCATAGATGGTTGTTACAAGGCGATTGCCTTTTCTCTTGTAGTTGTGGATTATACTGGCATCATTCAGCTTTTGAGGAACCTGTTTTTAGACATGGACTGGAATAGTTTAGTCATCATTGGCATCAGGACAATGCCGCCTGCTTTCTATACCTCAGCAGGTATAGCATAATTTCCTGTCTCTTTGCCACAGGAAGGTTGCTTTACTGCTTTCCTAACTTAATTTTCACTGGGAAGAACATCAAGGTCCTTGTTGATTTCTACCTGGGGCAGGCGGGCAATGGCCTTGTTGATAATGGCAGAGTGATTAAGGACATTGTTGCTCAGCCCACCGTTCCAGAATCTGTTTCTTTTTTATCAGCAGCTTGGTTTCGTCCGCATTGAGGAGAGATGATTAGTTGAATGATTGGGGTCCATATAGAGCCTTTAGCATATCATAGAAGCTCTTGAGGTCATGGCTGTCTGCAAAGCCCTGGATTTCGTCAGCCTTCTTGCTAAACCTGCATCTTGCGTAGCTTTATCTGTACCCTTCTTTTTGTGATGATAAAGGCATCCTTCTTTGCGAGCGACGTGGAGTCGTTTTGATGCTCTGTGTACTGCTGATGTTCTCTTCTAGGAGTGCGTTTATTTCTCCATCGTTTTCATAGAACTAATTTTTATTACTTCAGGCTGCTGGACCGAGATGCTCCAGGGCAGTATTATAAATAGCATCTTTAAGAATCATCCACTGTTCTTCAACTCTGATCTCGTCAAGGTCATTGGCAAGTTCTCCTGCGACTCTTCTGCTTTGCAGTTTGGAGACATTCAGCCTTTTTGTAGTCTTCTGCCCTTGGGGTATCCTTAACGGTGAAGCCTGCACTTAGACACAATGAGGCGGTGGTCTGTTCAGCAGTTGGGCTACATATGGCTTTCGTTACGCTAAAGTCCATCCTATCCCTCCGCCTGGCAATGACATAGTCAATGAGATGCCAGTGCTTGAAGCTTGGGTGCATCCACGATATCTCTTGCAATTGGGTAGACAGAACAGAGCGTTGGTGATGACAAGGTCATGTGTGGCACACGTTTTGAAGAGCAGAAGGTCATTACTGTTACACTTGCCAATGCCGTGTCTCCCAATGACTCCTTCCCAGTTCTCACTCTGGCGTTAAAGTCTCCCAAGTATAATGAGCTTGTCTGACTGTGAGATTTTCTTTGTGTGTAGACTGCTATGAGTGATATCCGCCAGCTGCAGTAGGCTTGCCAGGTCAAGGTGAAGCAGACTATGTTTGAGGTACTTTTTCTAGCCCCTTCCTCAACTGAGTTGAGCAGAGTGATCCTAAAGAGGGCTGCTCAGACACCCAGAGGGCTGCCGAACTCACTGATGTTTCGGTCCAGTGGGCAGCAGCCCTATACCCTGGGCCGCCTGTGTGCAGGTTCCTGATTACACCTTCCAGTGATTCCAAACCTGCTCCCCCATCGCCACACTACTTTGAAGCATGGTGATTGACATTATGACATGCATTTGATTTGGATTAAAGTGAGAAAGAGTTGTGCAGGTCATCAGCCTCACTCTCTTGTCCATGCCTATCAAGTCCCAGTGGCAAGAGCTAGTCGAGACAACTGGATGCAATGGATAGCTAGCAGTGTCCTATATATGCCTCACTGCGCCCTCTCAGCACTCCATAATGCTTTTCTGTCATTTAATCTTAGATGGTTTCTTCCAGACAGTCCGCCGAATGCAGCCTTCACATGCATAAGTAGGCAAACTCTTAGAAGTCACCGTGGGTGTCAAAATTGACGGCTACTCTCACTTGGTTTAGCTTGGACGTACAGGTGAGGGTTGAGTACCAGATGAGGACCAAAGATGGACAAGCTGTCCTAAAAGGATATCGCAAGCCTACCACCAGAGGTACTGCCCCTATCTACACCCCCCCAGATAGGGCTCATGAATATGCAGCAGGTTTACTAGTCATTTTTTTCTGCTGCAAAACTAGCACTGCTCAGAATGCTGAGCTCTGTATAACCCTGCCCACACTACTGATCGGCAGCTTTCTGTGTACACTGTGCATAGGCAGAAAGTTTCCAATCAGTGTTAAAGACTTGGTTATGCAAAGCTCAGAAATATGCAGCAGGTTTACTAGCCCTTTTTTTCTGCTGCAGATCTAGCACTGATCAGAATGCTGAGCTCTATATTAACCTTCCAATACCACTGATCAGCAGCTTTCTGTATACACTGTTGACAGGTAGAAAACCGATAATCAGGGGTGGGTATGGGATTGCACAAAGCAGGAGGAAGACATGGCATGAGTGTCACGTCGCCGTTGGATTCAGTGGCTGGTGTTCCTGCCTCGGCCACTGGGAGGCGCCGGACTCCTTCGGCTGGTGGTGCCGGTGATAGGAGAACGGTATCCTCATATGGTTCCGCTCCTTTGACGCCGGCCTCTGTCGCAGCGCATTGCCATGTTTCGCCTGTGGGTAATGTTGGCGACAGAGCGTCTGGTGGGCGCAGGCATCGCTCTTCTGTCAGAGGTGAAGTGGTTGGTGTCAGTCATGCATCACCATCTGGCCTGGTTCTGGGGGTGGTCCAGATGAGGTCATCAGACTTTGAGCCTGTGAGAGGTAGCCATGCCCTTCAAATGCCTTGGAGCCTGGCTTGCAGGCTGCCAGATATAGTCTTGGTTTCCTCAGTGTGCTAGTTTGTTTTGCTATTGTATCTCTGACCTTTGCCTGGATTTCTGACTGTTCTACTGCCTGCCGATTTTGTACCTTTGCTGTCCGCCTGGTTTTGACTTTAACTTTAGCCTGAATTTCTGACCCCTCTACTGCCTGCCGATTTTGTATCTCTGCTGCCCTCCTGGTTTTGACCCTTGGACTTCTGACTACTCATTTGGTCTCGCTTTTTATTCCCTTTCTAGCGTCCTTCCTACTCCGGTCCACTGCTCTCATAGGCAGCTACCCCCTGGGCTTCGCTGTAATTCCAGATCCCTGTATAGGGGTAAAGGGTCTCGGGGTTTCTCGGGGTGCTGTGTTGCCTGCAGTTCAGACCTGCAGTGGGCGGACGTCACAATGAGACATCAAATCCTCTAATGATAATCTCCTGCTGATGAAACAGTAATTTTATAAGCATCCTAGTAAGTGACTCGTTGCTGGAATAGGGGTCCCTGTCTCTACATCATGCTGCTCCCAGAATAGGTGGCAAAAACCTGGTGATGGATTCCCTTTAAGAGCTACAATCCCATATGTGACTCATGTCACGTAACCCTTTAGGCCACAGTTTGGGTGAAACCTCCGCTCCCCCTATTCACATTAATATTGTATTTTTTCTTTTTTTCATGATTAGAGGATTTCTACACCAGCTGCATAAGACCCTATAGCAGGGTTACATTTCACGTTGCGAGCTGTTGTTTTGTGAAGTTAGTATCTTTTACAGAGAATCTTTACAACTTGCTTTTTAGTATTTTCTATGCTATAGTGCTATGAACAGTGCGGGGGAGAGTGAAAAGGCTTGTATCCATATAATCCGCTTATTGCGTGCATCGGACAAGCTTTTTTTTCCCCATTGTGTTGTAAAAATGAAATCCCAGGCTGCCTAATGCATAGGCTGTCTCCATCCACTGCATTCCCATAGCTCAGAATGACCCCAGATACAGCACATTGTACTCGCCCGTCACGTGTGACAGAAAGTGCTGGCTGTCCTTTTCACAACAAACATGAAACATTTGCACCTCCAGCATTTTTACACAATGGGGTACATATAAGCAAGTGTACATGTAAGTTTCATAAAGTGATCTCATCCCTTTTCTTTTCCTTTTTCCTTTTTTTTTTTCTTTTTTTTTTCTCCTTTGGGGAAATTTCATCTTTCCATGCCTGGGAGGGCCTCTCTCCGGTTATCGAACTGTTTACAGTGACGGTTTGAAAAACCCCACTAGGACACATGAGAGTTTTGATCCTGCGTGTGTATGGTAATGGTAAGTACCACTGAGATGTTCCTATATCTTGCAATATACCATTTATTATAAGTAGAGGACTTTATGCTAATATCCCAGAGTCTAAATGATAAATGTCTTAAAAAACTTTTAAAGCTCGAAACGTGACCATAATATATAAAATAATATACAATTATCGGAGCAATATATGGTCATATAAACATGTTCATACAATGATACTGTTATATTCGTCGCCTATGTACTCTTAACTTTATATTGTTAGTATTACTCTTTATGATTCTTTTATCTCTGCCTTCCTAAGATGAGATACAGATTGCACATAACACGTGGCAGAATTTTGAGGCTTTTTTTTAGGACTATAATATTTTACACTTTGCCATAATGAATATTGTAGGCAGCGCATCAGTCACTGGCGGAAATCGAGATGTGAACAATCGTGTTTGTAGTTTTTACGTTTCGCAATTTAAGGTTTGCATGGTTGCCAGTGCATGTAAATTGAAATGGCTGCTTCCTTTGTGTATAGTAATCTGCAATGCTGGAAGAATTAGAAGAATTTGAGGGTCCTGGAAATGAAAGGGCAGAAGCCCAGCCACCTAGTACACAAGATAACAGCAAGAAGAAAAAATTACTTGGTAAATATTTCACACAAATCTGATTCTCCATTTTCTGAACAGGCCAAGAAAAGTGTAACTGTGCTGTTGTGCCGTTGACATTTATGAAGAAGTAACAGTGCCTTCTATATCAAGTGTGCTTTGTGACCTATGTATTGTAAAATGTCTACTATAGACCACCTCTTTTTAAAAGGAGCCCCTGCTTAGGGCTCATTCAGACATCAGTGATTTTTCTTGTACCTAAAAAAAACGGTCTGAGTCTCATCAGTGAATTTAATCAGTGTCATCAGAGTTTGGTCAGCGTCAGATTTTACCATCCGAGATTGGTCACTTTCTTAAGTTTTTCTAAGATGGAAATAAAAACAAACTGCTTGGAGACGCTTGAGAAACCTCCATGAATCAGTTTGTGAAAAACAGACAGGACACAGATGGCACCTGAGTGCTGTCCAATTTTTTATGGATTCATAGACTTGCGTTGGCTACTTTGACCCAACACTCAATATCAGACATATCAGGATCAGTATTAGACAAGGCTCCATGCCTTTGTGCAGACTATTTCGAATATGTGAAATACCCCATAGACTGTCATAGGTACGAAAGCTATCAGGGAAAAGCATAGGTAGCACTCGTATAAGAAAAGCTGACATCTGAATGAGCTGTTATCCACACCAGATTTCCTGTGAAAAATTCTCTGTTCTACCATATGTCATGTGAATACCATCCCTTAGAAAAACACTTTTTAATGCAAATTTGGTTGAAAATGAAATATTGGTTGACAGAAATATATGGCAAAAAATAGTAAACATGATCTGAGTATGCATAACGCACATAAAATAAAAAGTAAAACTTTATATATACAGCGGGTGAAAGGGTGTAATAAGTGTTGAACACGTAACCAATTTCCTAAATGAATATAATGCTAAATATGATATTGACATGAAATTCTCACCTGATGTCGGTAACAACCCGTCCAATCCACACAGGCAACAAAATCAGCCCTATAGAGGTCCATAAATTATGATATGTTCAATAATGAGAAATGCCACAGGGAAAAACTATTGAACACACAGAAATGTATATAATACTTCGTACAAAGCCTTTGTTGGCGATGACAACTTCAAGATGCCGCTTGCATGGGGAAACTAGTCGCATGCATTGCTCAGGTGTGATTTTGGTGCATTCTTCCATACAAACATTTCTCAAATCCTGAAGGTCACTTGGGCTCCTTTTATGAACTCTGAACTTTAGTTCCTTACATAAATGTTCTATGGGACTCAGGCCAGGTGATTGGTTTGGCTATTCAGGGAACTATATTTTCTTTCTCTGAAAACCATTAAGAGTTTCTTTAGAGGTGTGTTTGGGATCATTGTCTTGCTGAAATGTCCAACCTCTTTTTATCTTCATCATCCTTCTAGATGGCAGCAAATTTTTACAATTGTCCATTCATCCTTCCTTGCCAGTGCCAATTGCTGAAAAACAGCCCCACACCATGATGTTCCCACCTACAAACTTCATTGTCGGTATGGTGTTTTCGGGGTGATATGCAATGCTTTTTGGCCTCCAAACACGGTGTATTGTGGCATCCAAGAGTTCAATTTTGGTCTCATCTGACCAGACTATATTCACAGGCTTGTCTAAATGTTGTTAAGCAAATATTAAGTACGCTTGAACATGCTTTATGTTTAGCAATAAAGTATTGCATGGTTAGCGTGCATATAGACCAGTGAGGTTGATTGCATTACTTATAGTTTTCTTTGAAACAATAGTACCTGCTGATTCCAGGTCTTTCTGTAGCTCTCCACACATGGTCATTGGGTCTTGGATAACTCTTCTGGTAATTATTTTCACTCCTCTATCTGAAATCTTGAGGGGAGCACCTCGTGTCCTATTTATGGTGAAATTATGTACTTTCCACTTCAGGATTATGGCCCCCACAGTGCTCACTGTAACTTTCAGTAGATTACAAATTCTTCTGTAACCAATACCATCAGTATATTTTGCAACAATAAGGATGCAAAGGTCTTGAAACCACTCACTGGCTTTACCCCTCATGAGGTGTTTCTTGGAACCTTGGTAATGAGACACCTTTTTATAAGCCATCAGTTGAACCAGGTGATATTATTTTTCACTAAGTGGCAGGACGGCTTTCTAATTACTGATAGATTTCAGCTGGTATCATGACTTTCCATGCCTTTTTGCACCTCTATTTCTTCATCTGTTAAATAATTTTTACCTATGTCATTTTTCATTATTACTCAAAATGTAATTTATGGACATTTATGGTTTGCTTTCTTTGCCTGTAGGGATTGGATGGGTTGTTACTCACATCAAGTGAGAATTTCATGTCAATAGCATCTTTAGATATATATTTACTTAGAAAATTGTTGGGGTGTTCAATACTTATTTCACCCACTGAAATTGCACCTAAAATATGATGTTTCCAAAAGTGGACCAACAAAATGTAGTACACTATGAGATGTATATCTGGAAGTATGTCATTTAATAGTCATAGACTTGTCTCCTGAAGCCTGATTCTGTCCTATGTGATATCTGTCATTAATAATAACTATATACAGGTGCTTCTCACAAAATTAGAATATCATCAAAAAGTTAATTTATTTCAGTTCTTCAATACAAAAAGTGAAACTGATTGTCACGATCCACATTTGGATCTGTGGCAGATCTCTCTCTGCATGTTGAAACCTTTTTCCTGTCTGGCCAGCAGGGGTTAATATCAGTCTTTGCACCCAGTGGCCGCTGGTGGAATTGCATGCCTGATGACTTGTCTGA
>VIAB01018767.1:10510-22789 GCA_009801035.1 Oophaga pumilio | reverse complement strand
AATGAATGAAATATTCTCATTGAATACTTTGTTCTGCACAAAGTAGAATGTGCTGACAACAAAATCACACAAAAATCACACAAAAATCTTCAAATTTATTAACCAATGGAGGCATGGATTTGGAGTCACCCACAAAATTAAAGTGGAATGTAATGTCCTTAAAACAAGTCAAAATGATGCTCAGTAGTGTGTGAGGTCTCCACGTGCCTGTATGACCTCCCTACAATGCCTGGGCTTGCTCCTGAGGGATCTCCTCCCAGACCTGGACTAAAGCATCTGCCAACTCCTGGACAGTCTGTGGTGCAACGTGACCCTGGTGGATGGAGCGAGACATGATGCCCCAGTTGTGCTCAATCGGAATCAGGTCTGGGGAAAGGGCAAGCCAGTCCATAGCTTCAATACCTTCATCTTGCAGGAACTGCTGACACTCCAGTCACATGAGGTCTGGTATTGTCCTGCATTAGAAGGAACCCAGGGCCAACCGCACCAGCATATAGTCTCACAAGGGGTCTGAAGATCTCATCTCAGTACCTAATGGCAGTCAGGCTACCTCTGGCGAGCACATGGAGGGCTGTGCGGCCCTCCAAAGAAATGCCACCCCACACCATTGCTGACCCACTGCCAAACCAGTCATGCTGAAGGATGTTGCAGGCAGCAGATCACTCTCCACGGCGTCTCCAGACTCTGTCACATGTGCTCAGTGTGAACCTGCTTTCATCAGCACAGGGCGCCAGTGGCGAATTTGCCAATCCTGGTGTTCTGTGGCAAATGCCAAGCGTCCTGCACAGTGTTGGGCTGTGAGCACAACCCCCAGCTGTGGATGCCAGGCACTCAGACCATCCTCATGGAATCAGTTTCTAACCATTTGTGCAGACACATGCACATTTGTGGCCTGCTCGAGGTCATTTTGCAGGGCTCTGGCAGTGCTCCTCCTTGCACAAAGGCGGAGGTAACAGTCCGACTGCTGGGTTGTTGGCCCCCTCCATGTCTCCTGGTGTACTGGCCTGTCTCCTGGTAGTGCCTCCAGCCTCTGGACACTTTGCTGACAGACACCGCAAACTTTCTTGTCACAGCTCACATTGATGTGCCATCCTGGATGAGCTGCACTACCTGAGCCACTTGTGTGGGTTGTAGAGTCCGTCTCATGCTACCACGAGTGTGAAAGCAGAACCAACTTTCAAAAGTGACCAAAACATCAGCCAGAAAGCATTGGTACTGAGATGTGGTCCCCACCTGCAGAACCACTCCTTTGAGTGTGTCTTGATAATTGCCAATAATTTCCATCTGTTGTCTATTCCATTTGCACAACAGCATGTGAAATTGATTGTCAATCAGTGTTGCTTCCTAAGTGGACAGCTTGATTTCACAGAAGTTTGATTTACTTGGTGTTATATTCTGTTGTTTAAGTGTTCCCTTTATTTTTTTGAGCAGTGTAATATATATATATATATGTGTTTTGAAGAATATTTTGTTTGAAAATGGTGTAAATTACAGAATTGCTGTATGTAAAGGCTCATGTTTAAATTGCATTGCAATCAGATAGCAATCGCAATGCATTCTGATGTAAATCGGATGCTAGGTGTAAAAAAAAAAATCGGATTATACTCGCATAAAAAACATATGACACTTTCATTACACTCGTCCGACTCTCCTGCATCAAAATTGTACCGATTTTAAAATCGCTAGTGTGACTCCAGCCTATGAGACAAATCACCTGGAAAACACCAAGGTTACTTGCCTACAGCAGTTTTTTTTTTCCAGAACCCATGACAGCACAACTGAGAGAGGGATCCACCCACGAAGGACAGGAAACCTATAGAAGTAAAAGGGCAGGAGGCTCTTCCCCCAATCAGTTGGGTAACAGAGCATGAGAACACAAGATTATATACGTATCCAACAGAACATTAAAAAAATAAAACATCTATAAAAAAATAAAACATCTATAGTGCACATGCATATGGTGTGAAAAGTGGGAAAATACAGGTGCCATCATGGGTTCTGGAGAAACCTGCTAAGCTTTCTTACACTGACCAATGATAGATATGTAAACTAGCAGTGTTCTAAACTGAAATTTTTCCTCACCTGGATTCCTAGTGTTATTACAGTAGGAGAGCAAGACAATCTATTCACTCCAATGAAATTTTAAGGCTACCTTGGGAAGGTAGGCCGGATCAGGTCTTAATATAATCCTATCCTCATGTACCTCATTATAATAAGAGTTTATTGAAAGTGCTTGGATATCAGTCACCCTGCGGGCCAAGGTCAGCGATACAATAGTTTTAAAGGGCAACATATTTAGCCGACAACTCCTGTAAAGGCTTGAATGGGTCTTTCGGCAACGAACACAGTACTAGGTTTAGTTCCCATGGGGGAACCCTTGGAATTGGGACTGGCCTGGATCTATCACAGGATTTTATGAACCTCAATATACAATTATGATCTTGCGGCCAATAAGTGGGTAACGCACCCAAAGCGGAAACCTGAGCCTTGAAGGTAGCCAACCCTAGCTCAAACCCCCTCTGGAGAAAATCTGGGATGGAACAGACAAGTCTTTTTTCCCAAAGCTTTGCCTGAAAATTCCAGGAATTTTCTCCATGTCCTGCCATCAGTCTTTTTGAGTAGTAAGCCAATGGGCTTTCTTACTCTTTAACAAGGTGGGAACAAACTCGAGAAAAACCTTTCAGACTCAGTATTGCCTGTTATGATTTGGTAGCTGAGGAGTGCAAGTAAAAAAAGCAATACACCAGAGCAGTTGGAATCTATGAGATTGCAGTACCCTGACTAACCACCACAACTAGAGGCAGCCGTGGAGCGTTCCTACTTTAGTCCTAGACGCCTCGTCACAGCCTGAGAAACTAACTATACCTAAAGATAGAAAGAGGAAAGCTATCTGCCCCGGAGCAGATCCCCAAAGAACATAGAAAGCCCCCAAACATGTAATGGCGGTTAGACAAGAAGAAATACTGACACAGACAGAAAATAGTATGAGCAAACGTTGGGGCCTAAACTATCTAAATAGAAAAGGATAGGAAGGGCACTTACTGCAATCCTAAAAAACCCTGAAAAGCACCAACTTTACTAATTTCAAAAACACCTGAGATCACACGACCTCTACCACCTAAATTAGTTCTCTGGTGTAACAAAATCAAAACAGCAGCCACTGAAAAAACTGGAAAAAGCAAATGTACAAACATCAGTGGCTGAACAAAACTGAGAGGGCAAAAGCCCCCCGAGGGGACCCTGAAGGCCCCCACAGAAGTGCAGGACAAAATGCAAAAATCAAGCACAAAAGCAAAAAGAAGAAAATGTCTTATCTGTTAGCAGGAGATGCAGACACGACACAGCAGGCTACAAAGGAAACAGGAATCAAGGATTGAGACCAGAACAATTGATCACCGGCAACCCTGATGGGAAGGTGACTCCCTTATATAAGACCAGTCAGTAACACCTGATTCCCAATCCTCACAATCTTCACTGGACAGTCCAGTACCGTTTGTAACCACCAGAGGGAGCCTCTGCTCAGAACTCATTTCAAGTCCATTCACAACAATTGCCCTTTCACTGTTCATGCTGCAAGATGAAAGCCCTTCACTTGAGAGTGGCATACTGGCCCCTGAATGAGAAAGTCCTCAATCTCCACAAGGATCCATGGATAAGACACGGACATTATCCTCAGTAGGGAAAATCATGGTCTGTTTGGCCAGAATGGAGCAATCCAAATCACTCAACAGTCTGCAGTGTGTATTCCATAAGTGTGTATTTCACAAGTGTGTTACCTCTGCTCATAGTATCCACATGGTACGTCACCCAGCTTTCTACACAGTTTTCTATGCAGACTGTTCTTACCTCTGCTCATAGTATCCACATGGTACGTCTTTCAACTAACCCCCTGCTTTACCCCAGTGTTATTTATGACTTTGTTTACTTTGGCTTGATCATATGCATCTGGTGGACTCTTAATTGTCTGACCAAGATGAGCACAGACCACTCCTCTGTGCTTCACACCTGATTGCACTTTGTAGCACATATACTGCATAAGGTAACTTGATACAGTCACTGTAAATAATGTTTCTGTTCACTTTCACCCCTATAATCCTTCACTTTCTGCTAACCCCCCTAATTCCTACACCAAGTATAGAACTGTTCATCTCTTCAATCCTCCCCTTCCATCTCACCTCTTCCTCAGATCTGTTTCTCAACATACAATCCTCTGTCACCAAACACAGACAGCCCCCTCATGCCCTCTCCTGCTAACACTCTCTCTGCCGGTGATATCTCTCCAAATCCTGGTCCTCCTCACCACATCCCCACAGTTATTTCTACCTCCCATCCACGCTCTATCACAAATTTCTGTAACCTCTCCAACCTTATACCCATTCACCCAGCCCCAGCTTCCCCTGTCCCACTAACAGGAGCTATGTGGAATGCTCGCTCTGTCTGTAACAAACTTTCCTTTATCCATGATCTTTTTATTATTATCAAACTTTCCTTCCTCGCCATCACTGAAATCTGGCTCACCCCCTCTGACACAGCCTCTTGTGCTGCACTCTCGTATGATGGATTCCACCTTTCCCACACCACCCGCTCCAGCAGCAAGCATGGTGGAGGAGTTGGTTTTCTCCTGTCAGATAAGTGCTCCTTCACCCAAATCCCACCCTTTGTTACCCTCCCATCCTTTGAGGTGCACTCTGTGCACATCTACTCCCCCTCCAACTAGCTGTCATATACCGCCCCCCAGGGCCAGCCACCACCTTCTTTGACCACTTCACCACCTGGCTACTTCACTTCCTTTCCACTGACATCCCCACTATCATCTTGGGCGACTTCAATATCCCCATTGACACTTCCCTCTCAGCTGCCACTAAACTTCTCTCCCTCACTTCCTCCTTCAGCCTCACTCAATGGTCTTCTGCAGCCACTCACAAAGATGGCCACACACTAGACCTCATCTTCACCCGCCTCTGCTCCCTATCTAGCCTCTCTAACTCACCTCTTCCTCTTTCTGAGCACAACATACTTACATTCCCTCTCCTCTCTAGGTCCAAAATCCCCACCCCACAAACTTGCACACCCTCGCAGAAATCTTAAACATCTCGATCTACACTCACTGTCTGAATCCCTCCTCCCTCTTACAGACATAAGTTCCCAACACAATGCGGATGCCGTTGCCATTCTATATAACACCACAATAGCTGCAGCTATGGAATCAGTTGCCCCTCTCACACATACCAAAGCTCGCAAAATCAACAGACAGCCCTGGCACACCAGCCTGACCAAAGAACTGAGGCGAGCTTCCAGGACTGCTGAGCGGAGATGGAAAAGATCTCACTCCAATGAAGACTTCATCACATTCAAACAGTCCCTCACTACTTCCAAGGCCACACTCGCTGCAGCAAAACAAACCTACTTCTCATCTCTCATATCCTCCCTGTCTCACAACCCTAAACAGTTATTCAACACCTTCAATTCTCTCCTCCACCCCCCAGCACCTCCTCCCTCCCCCCTCATCTCAGCTGAAGACTTTGCCTCATTTTTCAAGGAGAAGATTGATATCATCAGACACAGTTTTGGTCAACAACCCCCAGAGCCCTTCCTCCTAATTGCCCTGCCCTCCTCCAAAACCAACTTCACCATTACAGAAGATCGACTCTCCACTCTACTCTCAAGGTCACATCTCACTACCTGTGCACTTGACCCAATTCAATCCCACTTCATCCCAAACCTCACCAGTTTTCATCCCAACCCTAACCCATCTCTTCAACCTATCACTAACAACTGGTGTTTTTCCCTCAAGCTTTAAACATGCCTCAATCACACCTATCCCCAAAAAGCCCTCTCTTGACCCATCCTCTGTATCTAGCCATCGCCCTATATCACTTCTCCCCTATGCATCAAAACTACTGTAGCAACATGTCCATCTTGAACTGTCCTCCCACCTCTCTTCTTGCTCCCTCCTTAACCACTTACAAACTGGCTTCCGGCCACACCACTCCACTGAAACTGCCCTAACTAAGATCGCCAATGACCTATTAACCGCCAAGACCAAGCGACACTACTTTGTCCTCCTCCTCCTGGACCTGTCCTCTGCCTTTGACAGTGGACCATTCCCTATTACTACAGACCCTCATCTCTTGGTATCACAGACTTTGCCCTATCTTGGATCGGGTCATACCCAACAGACCGGACATTCAGCGTCTCTTACTCGCACACCATCTCCTCACCACGCCCCCTATCCATCAGAGTCCTGCAAGGTTCAGTCCTAGGGCCCCTGCTCTTCTCCATTTACACCTTCAGCCTCGGACAGCTCATAGCATCTCACGGCTTTCAGCGTCACCTCTATGCTGATGACACAGATCTACATCTCCAGACCAGACTTCACCTCCCTACTAAACAGAATCCCTCAATGTCTGTCCGCTATTTCATCCTTCTCTGCTAGATTTCTAAAACTTAATATGGACAAAACAGAATTCATCATCTTTCCCCCATCTCACGCAACCCCCCCCAATGGACCTATCCATTAAAAGTAAACGACTGCCCACTCTCTCCAGTCCCACAAACTTGCTGCCTCGGGGTTATCCTTGTCACTGATCTCTCTTTTAAACCACAAATCCAAGCCTTTTCCACTTCCTGCCGACTTCAATTCAAAAATATTTCACGGATCCGTACATTCCTCGACCAAGAATCTGCAAAAGCCCTAGTCCATGCCCTCATCTCCTGCCTTGACTACTGCAACCTCCTGCTCTGTGGTCTTCCCTCTAACACTCTAGCACCCCTCCAATCTATTCTAAAATCTGCTGCCCGACTAATGCACCTGTCCCCCCGCTATTCCCCGGCCTCTCCCCTCTGTCAATCCCTGCACTGGCTCCCCATTACCCAAAGACTCCAGTTCAAAACCCTAATCATGACATACAAAGCCATCCACAACCTGAGTCCTCCATACATCTGTGACCTCGTCTCCTGGTACTTACCAGCACGCAGCCTCCGATCCTCACAAGATCTCCTTCTCTCCCCTTATCTCGTCTTCCCACAATCACATACAAGATTTCTCCTGCGCATCCACCCTACTCTGGAACGCTCTACCACAACTTATCAGACTCTCACCTACCAATGAAACCTTCAAGAAGAACCTGAAGACCTACCTCTTCCAACAAGCCAACAACCTGCAGTAACCACCGATCCACCAAATCGCTGCTTGACCAGCTCTACCCTCGCCTACTGTATCCTCATCCATCCCTTGTAGATTGTGAGCCCTCATGGGCAGGGTCCTCTCATCCTGTACCAGTCGTGACTTGTATTGTTTAAGATTACTGTACTTGTATTTATTATGTATACCACTCCTCACATGTAAAGCACCATGGAATAAAAATAATAATAATAATAACTTCTCCCTGATCTTTTTCATGACTGCTGGGATCAACGCTGTCAGAAGGAAGGCATAAGCAATCCTGAAGTTCCAGTGGACCTGAAGGGCATCTACCACATAAGCGGTTTCCCGTGCGTTTAGCAAACAGATCTTTTTCACTTTCCTGTTGTGTTTGTCATTAAAGTCTATTTTTGGCAACCCCTATGAGAGAACTATCTACTGAAACACCTGGGAGTTTAGGGTTCATTCCTTTAAGTCTGTTGCGGCTTAGGAAATCTGCCTTGGTGTTCGCGGTCTCCTTTATGTGTAGCGCTGTTAGGGACAAAAAGGTGTTTCTCTGCAAGCCCGGAAAAGTCCGTTTGCCACTCCCATTATAGAGTGGGACATTGTTCCGCCCTGGTTGTTTATATACACCAATGTAGCCAGGTTGTCTAACATGACATGGACGTGGCAAACAAGAAGGGAAGAAAGAAAGCACTTTAAAGCCCTTTCTACAGCCCAGTTCTTTCAGGTTTGATGATTGACCCCTCTCAAATGAGTGACAAAGAGCTATGAATTGTAAAATCCTTCTGGTGTGACCCCCAACCTGAATTGCTCGCATCGGTTGTGATCATGTCGCTTAGAAGTTTTAACCATTGGACCCCGGATGCCCCAGTTTGCTCTGACCACAAGAGGGAGTCTCTGGTTTCTAGAGACAGTTCCACCTTCCCTTCTAAATGTCCCTTTAGCAACCTCTTTGCAGTCAGAATTTCCCACTGAAGCGGAATCGTGTGGAGCTGGGCCCATCTCACTGCTGAGATGCAGGATGTTAGGGCTCCCAACAGGGACATTGACTTCCTTAGGGTCATTCTTGGAAGTTCTAATCGCTGCCGAGGAAAGGTTTACCATCTTATCTATTTTGTCCTTGGGTAAGAAACAAGTCTGAAGTTCAGAATTTAGAACAAAGCCCAGGAATGACTACACTTACTGGTTTTAGTTTTGACTTATAACTATTCACCATGCAGCTAAGATCTAAGATGACCCTCACATCTCTCAGTTGCAGTGGTCCTCAGATTTCCTCACTATGGGGAAGTTGTTTAAGTAAAGAACAATGTTATTACGGATGCAAAGGTAGGCAGTTATTTCAGCTATTATCTTGGTGAAGATTCTTGGAGCCACTGATAATCCGAATGGAAGGACCTTGAATTGGTAATGCTCAATTTCCCACTGTATGTACAGGGACACTCAAGTACCTTTGATGGTCTGGCTGAATCAGGATGTGATAAGCATGTTATAACTCATCGACCACCATGAACCAATTGTGAAAGAGCAGTTTTATGGCCGTGCTCACCGATTCGATCTTGAAGGTTGAAGTTTTTTTTTTTTTTATCCACCGGTTAAGATTCTTCAGAACTATTTAGAGGGGGTGAATAAAATCCCCTTCCTTTTTCTTTCTCCGGAACCTTGCACACACTCTAGGGCTAGCTGTTGTTCTGATGACTTGCTGGGGCTGTCACTAAAAATGTCTGACACAGCAGATAATGAAGGTCTAAAAAAATAAAAGTTTTATGTCTAGAATCCCGGCGCTGGAAGAGATATTCTCCCAGGCATAGATGGAGGGACACCTTCCACCAACTCTTAGATTTTTTTGATGCTGAAGAAGAACCTCAATCCAGGCCCTTTCCACTTCCTTCTCTTCCCCCGGAGGCTGTCCCCTATTTTATCTTTTCTTCTGAAAGGACGTCTTCCTTGTATCACCTGTGAAAGCCCTTATCACTGTACTTTTCTAAGATATCGTCCAAATTCTTGCCGAACAAAATTTTGCCATCACACGGGATAGCTCAGTTTGTTTTTAGACTGAAGGTCTCCTGGACAGCCTTTGAGCCACAAAGACAGTCTTCCTGCACTTGAAAAATTGCAGCCAGATCATAAGGGAATGAGCCATACAAGTCCCAGCAATTGCCAGTTTCAGAACTCCTGCTGCTGCTTTCCATATGGGTTTCAGATAGAGATATGTTAGAGGAAAAATAAAAGGATGGATAAATACCCCAAAATATTCAAAGGGTAAGGCCGGCCTCTAAGGATTTTAATACAGCCCCAATCCTAGGGACCTTATCTCATACCTTTTAGTCCTTCTCCTCAAAAAAAATCTTTTTGAAGACCAGGGTAAGGCACTGGTTTTCTCAGGGACCAACCCTTTCTTGCAGGTCCACCTCCTCCGACACATCTAGAACCTGCCATTCCCCTGCGAGATTCAATCAGGACCTGCCATTTCCCTTTGCGGCTGGGTCAGCAATGCTCGCATAGGGTGCTGCCATGTTCCCCAGTGCATTCTGTAAAGTCACTCGGGCATGTCCACTTCAAGGGTGCCTTGCGCCCGTGACGTTAGCGGAACGCGCTGTCATTACCTGTGCGCTCTGCAAGCCTTCAGAATGTGACACAGGGCAGGTAGGGTGGCACATCTCAGTCTCTGCCTCGCGCACAGGCAACAAAACCCAATCTGGACCTATGAACGGCGCTTCCACGACCCTGAAGGCCATCGCTACAAGCATGCAAACCTGCTCTTCCAGACGCCGGGACAGGGCTGGGTAAGATTTTGTTCTTCCATTTTCACCATGACATTTCAGCACTAGGTTCCCATCAAGGACAGGAAACCAGTCAAGAATTACGTCTAAAGTGATACATCCAGACCAAACTGGCTTTTTGACCAACAAATCCACAGCAATTAATTTGCGCTGCCTCTTTTAAAATATGCAGCTCCCAGCAAATAAAACTGGGCATACAGTGGTTCGGTCGTTGGATGCAGCAAAGGCCTTTGATAGCATAGAGTGGAGCTTTCAATGGGAGGTGTTGACGAAAATGGGGTTCGGACCCACGTTTTTATCATGGGTGCAGTTGCTATACTCCTCCCCTAAATCTAAATTCGAAGCCAACTCTGAGCTGTCTCAAAGCTTCAGATTACATAGAGGCACAAGACAGTGGTGTCCTCTGTCCCCATTGTTGTTTGACATTGCAATAGAACCCTTAGCAGCAGTAGTGAGGAATTCTTTTGAAGTTAGAGGATTTCAATCTGGGAATATAGAAGAGAAGATCGCATTATGTGAAGACAACCTTCTGCTATTTCTGGGAGACTATGGTAGACCCCTTACTAGTGTAATGGATAGTGTAATGGATATACTTAAACAGTTTGGGCGGTCAGGTCTATTAACTGGGATAAATCTGTTAGGCGTCGGGATTCTCCTGCTGCACGGGATAGATCCCAAGCATTGACTGGTGCTGTGGTCTCCCATTCTGGTCCGGGCGCTGAGAGTTGTGCTCAGCACAGACGTCGATCCCAGTGTCTTGCTCAGGCTCGTGGTATTCCTTTGGTTACTGCTGGCTCTTCAGCCAAGGCTAAGGTTACCAGCAGTATGCAGGTGCAGACTGACACTTGAGTCTAAGTCCAGAGATCTTCCGACTGAGCATTTCCGTGATGTGGCGTCTTCTCATTGGTGGTTGACGTTTGCTGCTCTGGCGAGATGGCAGCTCCGGATTGGTTCGCGGGTGACGTCTCGGCCGACTGAGCATGATTGGGGTGGAGACTTATGTATAAAGGGCTCCCAGCGGCGCACTAGTATCACTTTTGTGTGGTTTATGCGAGTGGATAATCTACCACTCTGCACGTTTGAATGGGTTGTTCTAGTCTCAGAATATGTATGTAGTCAGGTTGGGTTAGGAGGAATTGGTAACTTTCCTTGGCTTAGCATCTGTCGCCTTCATATATGCGGTTAGCACAGTTGAGTTACAGAGCAAGTTCAACCCTCAGGCTATACTTCTCTGGGAAAGTGACAGGGTCGTGCACCTAGTGTCCCGTGTGTTCTTCCTTGACTCAGCATCTGCTTTATTACCCGTGTGCGGTTAGCACAATCTACTTGCAGAGCGAGCTTAACCCACGTGCTAGTTCCCTGTGATGTTTAACAGGGTTTAGTACTTTGCTTACTTTTTACAGTATCACTCTGTGCAGTAAGGGTATGTTTCCACGGTCAGGATTGGCTCAGTATTTGCTCAGGATTTTAGGTCAGTAAATTCTGCACAAAATATGCATCTGAGGTCACTGGTAGGTCACCTGCATTTTTTTACATGCGTTTTTGATGCGGTTTTTATGCATGAGTTTTTTATGTATTTTTCCTTTCCAGCGTTTTTCTTGTCACTTGAAATAAAGCTAATTGAAAATTGCCTTATGGGAAGGAAAAAAATAATTATTTCCTGTTTGCCAATACCTATTTTGCTGCAATGGGTACAATTTTGAACGATAAGGAAATCTAGTTAGATTATACCCACCCGAGGGTCCGGTCCGATGGGTGTCACAGGTTTGGGGTCGGTGCCTACCATCTTCATGCGATGACGTCCTCCTCTCTAACCATTCCCGGTGCCTGGGAACTGCAGTAGTTTGCTGTGCCCTCAACAGGGAAGAGCAGTATGCCTGCGCAGGAGTCGTGACAGAAGTAAGGAGGACGTCATCGCTAGAAGATGGGAGGCGCGGGACCCGGACCTGCGACGCACATCGGACCAGACCGGACCGCCCCCAGTGAGTAAAATATAACTTTTCGCATCTTTCAGGTTACATCAGGGGCTTATGTACAGCATTATAGAATACTGTAGGTAAGCACGTAATGGTGGTGGCCGTATCTTATATAGAAAAAAGAGGTGACAGATTGGCTTTAAATAAAGTGGCATGGGTTACCCCGTATTTTTGTTAACCAGCCAGAAGAAGCAGACTACTGGGACTGGCATTTAAGGCTGTTAAGGATCCAATATCCATGAACCTTCCAAGCCTGATAATACCAGGCCACAGCAGTCTGCTTATCTTGGTTGAGTAGCAAAAATAGAGGAATCCCCTTGAAAAAAAAATGGCGTTGGGTCCCCCGTATTTTTGTTAACCAGCCAGATGAAGCAGA
>VIAB01018766.1:2867-18817 GCA_009801035.1 Oophaga pumilio | reverse complement strand
CAAATCCAAAAAGCCTATGTAAAATATGCCTAATACAGAAAAATATTATGTTTTTCCATTACTACACAAACAGTAGGATATTACATATTGAGGGTTTGGAGAGGAAACATGTGTTTACTTACTTATTTGACTGTAAACTGGCTTTTGAAAATCCTAGATCCCTGTTCCTTTCCAATAGTTCTTTTTAATCTGTGCGTGTCCTGTCATTTAGCCATATTAGCCTAGTTATTATTATGACAGATTAAATTAATCAAATTCCTCACATCTAGAGATTTCTTCTCTTCAGCTGTGCATTGTTGATGTTGTTGAGGAAAATATTGATTTTCTTTCTGATGTGACTGTACTGTTAAACCAGAAATCCTCTAAAGTTATAGGAACTTTGACATGGAAATATTGGATAAATATTTTTGATCGGATTCTTGTTTTCCACTAAACTGAGCGTGTTTCATTCTCTGGGTGCATTTTAACTATTAGCTTTTCCAGTTTTAACTGTCAGATTTACCCAACCTCAGTCGGATTATACAGAATGTGTCATGTTAAGGCAAAATCTCTGCCCTGGGCTCATCCAGCCCTGGAAATCACAATATATTAATCTTCAAAGGAGCTGCTTGCTACAGCCTGACACTATTTACAGGAGAACTCTACATCTCACTCCTAGATCTTTTCTTTCTTCTATTGGAAGTGTTTAAGTTTCAAAATACATAAAAATGACAACGCAGTGGAAAGAGGACCTGTCATCATGGCATACTTGTCTTTTGTAAATACTTGTATTTCCCATGATATAAAAGCACAATTTCTTAATTCTCTGTCTTGTGCTACTTTGATGGCTAATCCTCCTGGAAATGAAGGAGGAAAATGACAACTGGATATTATCCCTTCTTGTGTCAAAAAAGTGTGCCATCAATACCATTTTCTACTGTTAGTGCAGATTGGACAGTATCCGAGGATGTAGGATTATGCCCCTGAACAAGGGAAGTGATAATTTTGCTGGGATGCATTGATTTATTTATTAATATTCAGGAAGAGTAAGAGAGGAACAGCATAGACTAGTAATCTCATAAAAGATGCTCTCCAATTGTTATCATGGGAAACGCATAAAAGACAAGTTAAGCAAGCAGACAAATCACTTTGAAGTTTTAGAAATAGCAAATAAGAAGCCAAAATGAGCCTATGTACAACCATTATATTAAAAAAATAGACAAAACATTCAAGCCCCATAATAATTGTATGATTTTATATATTCTGAATGAGGACTACAAACATAAATGCATGTGCTTGCAAGCTTTCGCATGCTATCAGTGAGGTTATTGTCTAAGAAATCCGGGCAACCATCAGGGCCTCACAAACTTGGTCAGGCTGCCCAGTGCATCACATAGCTGCATCATAGAAGTATGTGGAACTATGAAAGAATTAATCCAGAATTTAATATGATGTACAGTCATGGCCAAAAGTTTTGAGAATGACACAAATATTAATTTTTACAAAGTCTACTGCTTCACTTTTTCTAATGGCAATTTGCATATACTCCAGAATGTTATAAAGAGTGATCAGCTTAACAGCAATTACTTGCAAAGTCAATATTTGGCTAGAAAATGAACTTTATCCCCCAAAACACATTTCAACATCATTGCAGCCCTGCCTTAAAAGGACCAGCTAACCTCTTTTCAGTGATTGCTCCATTAACACAGGTGTGGGTGTTGATGAGGACATGGCTGGAGATCAATCTGTCATGATTAAGTAAGAATGACACCACTGGACACTTTAAAAGGAGGCTGGTGCTTGGCATCATTGTTTCTCTTCTGTTAACCATGGTTATCTCTAAAGAAACACGTGCAGTCATCATTGCAATGCACAAAAATGGCCTAACAGGGAAGAGTATCGCAGCTAGAAAGATTGCACCTCAGTCAACAATCTATCGCATCATCAAGAACTTCAAGGAGAGCGGTTCCATTGTTGCCAAAAAGGCTCCAGGGCGCCCAAGAAAGACCAGCAAGCGCCAGGACCGTCTCTTAAAAGTGTTTCAGCTGTGGGATCGGGCTACCAGCAGTGCAGAGCTTGCTCAGGAATGGCAGCAGGCAGGTGTGAGTGCATCTGCACGCACTGTGAGGCGGAGACTCTTGGAGCAAGGCCTGGTCTTAAGGAGGGCAGCAAAGAAGCCACTTCTCTCCAGAAAAGACATCATGGACAGACTGATATTCTGCAAAAGGTACAGGCAGTGGACTGCTGAGGACTGGGGTAAAGTTATTTTCTCTGATGAATCCCCTTTTCGATTGTTTGGAACTTGTGGTCAATCATCAAGAGACGGGTGGACAAACAAAAACCTAAAAATTCTGACAAAATGAAAGCATTAATTGTGCAAGAATGGACTGCTATCAGTCAGGATTTGGTCCAGAAGTTGATTGAGAGCATGCCAGGGAGAATTGCAGAGGTCCTGAAGAAGAAGGGTCAACACTGCAAATATTGACTTGCTGCATTAACTCATTCTAACTGTCAATATAAGCTTTTGTTACTCATATGTTTGCAATTATATTTCTGTCTGTGATAAAAACATCTGTCAAACACACATAAAAACCAGAGGGCAGCAGATCATGTGAAAATATAATATTTGTGTCATTCTCAAAACTTTTGGCCACGACTGTATACAGGCTGTACCCTGCCATCAGTCACCATCGCACTCTAATCAACATGTCCATTTATATATTCTTCCTACGGGTACGTGACCCAGCTTTCCACACTGACTTTCCCCTACCTCAGCTTCTTGGAACCACTTGATACATGACCCAGCTTTCCACACTGACTTTCCCCTACCTCAGCTTCTTACAAGCACTTGGTACTTAACCCAGCTTTCCACACTGACTTTCCCTATCTCAACATCTTGCAACCACTTGGTATGCTTTTCAACTAATCCCTGCAATACCCCCAATGTTATTTATGACCTTCTTTACTGGGCCTTGATCATATGCATCTGGCTCACTCTTAATTATCTGACCAAGATGAGCACAGACCACTCACCTCTGCTTCACACCTGAATGGACTTTCTAGCAAATATATTGCAAACCATAAGTCTGCCAAGACGTCAGTCTGCCCAATGCATCACATAAGTTCTATGTAATGTAACTGGATACAGTCACTGTAAACAATGTTTCTGTTTGTTTTCACTCTCACCCTATAATTCTTCATTTTCTACTAACCCCCCCAGTCCCTACATCTAGTAATGAACTGGCTATCTCTCAATCCATCCTCCCCATCAATCTCACCTCCTCCTTAGAGCTGTTCCTCAACATACAAACCTCTGTCTCCAAACACAGACAGCCCCCTCAGGCCCTCTCCTGCTCCCACCTACTAACACTCTCTCTGCTCCTCCTCACTGCTGGTGATATCTCTCCAAATCTTTATCCTCCTCACCACATCCCCACAGTCAATTCTGCCTCCCAGCCATGCTCCATCACAAATTTCCGTAACCTCTCCATCCTTATACCCTTTTGCCCAGCCCCCAGTTCCCCAGTCCAACTAACAGGTGCTCTGTGGAACGCTCACTCTGTCTGCAACAAACTTTCCTATGCACATGATCTTTTTATTACTAGCAAACTTTCCTTCCTCGCTATCACCAAAACCTGGCTCACCCCCTCTGACACAGCCTCTCCAGTTGCACTTTCTTATGGTGGATTCCACCTTTCCCACACCCCCTGCCCCAGCAGCAAGCATGGCAGAGGAGTTGGTTTACTCCTGTCAGATAGCTGTTCTTTCACCCCAATCACACTGCCACCCTATTTTACCCATCTTTCCCCTATCTCACTCGACTCCTCCAACAGACCTATCCATTAAAGTAAGTGGCTGCCTACTCTCCCCAGTCCTACAAGCTCGCTGCCTAGGGGTAATCCTTGACTCTGATCTCTTCTTCAAACCACATATCCAAGCCATTTCCACTTCCTGCCAACTTCAATTCAAAAATATTTCCCGGATCCATTCATTTCTCAACTTAGAATCTGCAAAAACTCTAGTGCATTCCCTCATCATCTCCTGCCTTGACTACTGCAACCTCCTGCTCTGTGCTCTCCCCTCTAACACTTTTGCACCTATCCAATCTATTCTAAACTCTGCTGCCCGACTAATCCACTTATACACCCTCTGTTCCCTGGCCTCTCCCCTCTGTTAATCTCTTCACTGGCTCCCCATTACCCAGAGACTCCAGTTCAAAACCCTAACCATGGAATACAAAGCCATCCACAACCTGCATGCAACCTAGGCTGCAACCTACGATCCTAATAAGATCTCCTTCTCTACTCCCCTCTTATCTCTTCTTCCCACAATAGCATAGAAGATTTCTCCCGTGCATCCCCCTACTCTGGAACTCTCTACCCCAACATATCTGACTCTCACCTACCGTGGAAACCTTCAAAAGGAACATGAAGACCTACCTCTTCTGACAAGCCTACAACCTCCTCCTGGGCGACCGATAGTCTCAGGTTGTGGGAACTACCTGGAGCGGGTGAATTTGTGGATCGACTCTATGTTGCAGCCCCTGGTAGAGGTTTTGCCCTCTTTCCTAAAAGATACTAATCAGCTGCTGCGTAGAGTCGATGGGTTATCTTTGGAGGCGGAGTCTATCCTCGTAACAGCAGATGTGGAATCCCTCTATACGAGTATTAGACACTGTGATGGCCTACGTGCTGTCGATTCCTTCTTACATTCCTCCAGCATCTCTCCCAATATGAGGGTCTTTCTACTTGAATTACTAGAGTTTACTTTAACTCATAACTTTTTTGTTTTTAAGGGGTCCTTCTTCCTGCAGACCCAGGGGACAGCCATGGGAGCGGCTTTTGCGCCGTCCTATGCTAATCTGTTCCTGGGTCTGTGGGAGAGGGACCTCTTCCTGTCAGATCAGCAGTGTCCTATGGACCGCGTCCCCTTTTGGACGCGGTACATAGATGACATCCTGCTGATCTGGCAGGATTCACCCTTTGCTTTAGAGAAATTTTTTCAAGAGACTCAACAGCAACGACCGTAACATTCGATTGACGTTTAAATATGACTACAACCAAATTGAGTTCCTGGACGTATCACTTAGGAGAGACGATAATCAGATGATACAAACAAGTATATATAGAAAACCTACGGCTATGAACGTGCTATTGCATGCTTCCTCCTCTCACCCATCACATATGATCAATGCGATACCTGTGGGCCAATTCCTACGGCTTCGCCGAATCTGTTCCACGGATGTGGAATATGAAGAAAAAGCGGGGGATTTAAAGCGGCGTTTTACTGAACGTGGTTACAGTAACAGGAGCATTAAAAAAGCCTATAATTGGGCAAAATATAGTCAGAGAAATTCTCTTCTATACAAATCCGATGCCAGTTTACCTAAATCTTACAAGACTTACAGTTAGGACCTGATATACGAGAAGAGCCTTGACGTGGCTATCAGGCACACATAATTTGGCCATCTTATGCGCTAAGACTTCTCAAATTTTCATATTTCTAAGGCAGTGATGCAATTCATT
This sequence comes from Oophaga pumilio, assembly GCA_009801035.1. Lineage (NCBI taxonomy): Eukaryota > Metazoa > Chordata > Amphibia > Anura > Dendrobatidae > Oophaga > Oophaga pumilio. The sequence continues at coordinate 13,313 of VIAB01018766.1, read as the reverse complement.
TTTCATATTTCGTGTTTGCAAGCTATAGCGCTACAGTGTGCTACCTTTTTTTCTTGTATGTGCATGAGTTGGTGACTCTGGGTTTAGCACCTGTTCACACTGGATCTATGTTTGGATGTGCCGGTCAGTTTTTTGATATGTAAGTTTACCTAAATCTGACTCGGTGAGATTTATCACCACCTTTCATGCCCAATCTGAAACCATCAGGGATCTTATGGCCAAAGCGTGGCCTATTTTGAAGACTGATCCCGTCCTTGCCAAAATTATCCCTAATAAGCCCATGAATACCTACAGGCGTTCGAAAAATCTGAGGGGACATTTGACCTGCAGTCACTATGCAAATAGTTCACCGAGAACGTTTTTGGACTTTGGCAGTAAACATAAGGGATGTTTCAAATGTGGACAATGTGTGGCCTGTATAAATGTGGATCGGAGTGATTGTTTCTCCGATTCTGCTAATAAAAAAACATTCAAAATTGACAAGTATATTACATGTACTACTAAGAATGTAATATACTATGCCACCTGCCCGTGCTCCCTGATCTATGTTGGACTTACTACACGCCAACTTAAGGTTAGGATCAGGGAGCACGTTTTGGGGATTGAAGCAGCAGCCACAGAGATGGATCCCAATACTTTGAAGACCATACCTAAGCATTTTAGGATTTACCATCAATGCAATAGTAAATTACTGCGAGTCAAAGGAATTGATTGTTTGGAGGTGAACATACGGGGAGGTAATATTTCACAATGCCTGGCCCAATTGGAATCCAGATGGATTTGGACACTTAATACGGTCCATCTAAGTGGATTAAATGAGAACTTTAACTTTGCTGCATTCCTGTGATGTTATTTGCGATCACTGACCTACTGTACCGTTGGTGGCGTGTGGGTCTCCGTGCCACTATGGTGGCTTTTAATGAGTTTTAATTTTTATTTTTTTCATCTAATTTTTAGGTTCGTTTTTTGCTTACTTACCTTTTTTCCCCTGTCTGGATACAATCTGTGAGTGCACTTCTATAACGTGACGGTTCATTTGAGTGAAGATCTTCTACGGGAGTGACATGATGAGAGATCTACGTATTTTGGAGAAGATTCTGTTGTCTCTATAAATTTCCCTGGATCATGATGTCTATCGATATGGATGTGTATCCCTTATACCTTTATTTTATGCTATATGATACGTCGGTGCATGTTTTTTTGGACCTGTATGTGACACATATACTTCTGTAATTTTGCGTTCTATATATCCCTTTAATTCATAAGTTCCATTCTGTGATATGCTATGTGTAACTTATTATCTATGATGTCTAATTGGTCTGCTATGATTGAATACTTATATGCTGGGATCTGTGTGTGTCCCATGTTGGTCCTTATACCTACATTGTGCCCCGTTATATGTATTTGTAATTGCTTTCCTCTCCGCTGCGATCGTATCCCTGTACGCGTGCAGGTCATGCTTGGGTTAGGCTGTGCCGCCTCCGGCGTCTCACGGCGTCAGGTTGCCATGGACACTTTTGTCCATCGCTTCCTGCCGCATAACGTCGGCGCGGCTCAGCGTTCCCTGTTGCCATGATGCTGGACGCGTCACTTCCGGTATACGATCGTCAGCTTCCGGTGGGGGGACTTTTTAAGCGTACACTTTCCTGTTTCTAGCCACGCCCCCTGACGAAGGAGAAATCCGAAACGTGCGTCGGGGCAGACGCACACTGCGCTGGTTAGTCTGGAGCATGCCACTTGCACATTTTGAAAAGGTATAACTTTGTATGGCGTGGGCACCATTGTGCATTTTCAGTTGTTATACACTGGCACTCTGTGTGGATCTGCTATGGAGATGCGGGATTTAGTTCTTTGAAATTTTATATGTATTATCATACACTTGTAAACCATATGTTGGTGGATAGTGATTCATGGACATAATATTAGGTAATTGTTCGAATATTCTTTGACCATTCATGAAATTTATGTCCTTCTCAGCATCACCTACCCACATACTAAGTGCTAGTTGCTATATTCATTTCTTATTCTTCATTGTGCACAATATTATACTATTATGATGACCTTTTGCTCCAGTTTTTCAGTGCTGTAATGTGTTTTTCCGTGGCGGCGCGGACATCCATATGGTACCGCTGTGTTTGTCACCTCTGATACCTGTGTCTATTCATGTTCTAATAAAGATTTTCTAATTTTATATATATATATTATCGGATCTGTGGTCGTTTCTCTGTGGTTTACCACTTCTTTGCTCTGTATTTTGCGATAGATCCACCTAGATTGGTCCTACATGGCAAAGTATATTAGGATGCAATATGTCTATACCATTTGAATATATTATGCTTTTGCTGTTCTTCTCTAGCTCTATTCTTTTTCTCAAGCCTACAACCTGCAGTAACCACTGATCCACCAAACTGCTGTACGACCAGCTCTGCCCTCACCCATCACTTGTAGATTGTAAGCCCTCGCGGGCAGGGTCCTCTCACATCCTGTACCAGTTGTGTCTTGTATTGTTTAAGATTATTGTACTTGTTTTTTATTATGTGAATGAGACGCCCACCAGGGCCGTGTGGTCGGACAGTTCTTTGGGGAAGTAACAGGGCCGTGATTTGACTCCGTGGCCCTGGCTGTGCCATAAAATGGGCAATATGTATATGGGATTTAACGTGACACCACCTGTGGTGTTTGGCAACAGATGGCTGACACTGATAAAGGAGACTGCTGGGGCTGATGGTTACTCAGCTGGGATGGTTCTGCTCCCAACAGGTGGAGCGGGGCCCAGGGTTACCAGTTCCATTTATGTCAGGCTTCGTGTACTTTGTGGTGCAGGACTCAAGGCTCAAAAGATCACTTGAGGACATACGGACTGTAGTTTTATTATCCTTTACTTGATGGTTGAAAGTACAGACCGGGGCACTGGTAACAGATCATGATGGAGAGCCGGGCAGCCTGGAAGCAATTTTGGATACACCTGGCCAGGTAGGTACAAAGCCCTTCCTTCTGCGCTGTCCTCCATTTTTTTTCTCGCTGCCTAACAGCTCACCCTCCTGCTGCTAACTGTCTCTCTCTTTTTTAAAAACAAACCGTTGCCCACATGGCAGGCAGCTCAAGCCTAACAGAGGTGATACTCCTTTGTGTCAGCTCTAGGCTCTGATATGCTGCTGTGCCGCCGGGTATTAGATCAGGCAATGAGACCTGCAGTCCCCTGCCCACCGGATTTAGCTGCCGGGACTTCAGTACCCGAGCAACCACAGACTCAGATATCTGGTCCTTAGCATTCAGCTCTGGGGCGAGTTTAATCACAGCTCCACTCCCCAGGTTCTGCTCGACTTCTCTCCTACTGACACCTGGTAAGGGGACGCTTCCTTGCTTCCAGGCATGACATTCCTCTCTGTGAGGGAGGCAATGTCACTGTGGCAACCGGAATCCTGGGGTGCCACATATACCCCTTTTCACATGTAAAGTGCCATGGAATAAATGGCGCTATAATAATAAATAATAATAATGAATTGTGGGTGGGGGAGAGTAATTGAAGAATTGAGTGTGTGGAAGAGCAAATGATCATGAATTGAGGGTGCGAGAAAGAGGACATGACATAATGAATTGGAGCAGAGGGGGAATCTAAACCTAATGAATTGGGGGAGAGAGAGTTAAAGGTACTAATTAATGTATACAGTGTATCCCTCCAAAAGTTACTTTGCTATCTTCCATTGTATTGCTATGCTGCATTCAGTGTAGGGATAGCTGGTGGAGGAGGGATAGTTTTAGATTAGAGCATTTAGGTTTATTAGCTTACAGTCTTTTTATAGTTTTATTGCTGCTGCAACATAAAAAGAAAAGTACTTTTTAGGCTACATATTTTCTTTTTCCTAATATTAAGGGAAAGTTTGCAAGGCATGCGGTAAGTGATGGGGAAGTGGACAAGCTGCTGATGCACACAGAGGCCAAGGCCGTGGGCCACCACTCTTGAAGCCAGAACAGTGCGAACAGGTATTCGGTTGGATGGCAGATAATGCTTCCAGTATATTTTCCAGCACTACCCAGTCTTCCACACGGTACAGTCTCACTAGTGTCAAGATTCTGTACCACATAAACTTCACCCTAATCCTCCTTCCTCCCACCATGGCGAGTCACAGGAGACAAGTGATCCCACACTTGGACACTCCAAGGAGCTCTTTACATTTCCATCTATTGATTCTGACCTCTTGCCTTGCATGTTTCAAGCGGGACATGAGGAGATTGTGTAAATTGGTGTCCAAATATTTTAGCTCATAATTCTTAGAGGGCAGCACGGTGGCTCAGTGGATAGCACTGCAGCCTTGTAGCGCTGGAGTCCTGGGTTGGAATCTCACCAAGGACAACATCTGCAAGGAGTTTGTATGTTCTCCCCATGTTTGCGTGGGTTTCCTCCGGTTTCCTCCCACACTCCAAAAACATACTGATAAGGAATCTAGATTGTGAGCCCCATCGGGGACAGCAATGATAATGTGTACAAACTGTAAAGCGCTGCGGAATATATTAGCGCTATATAAAAATAAAGATTATTATTATTATTAGAGGTTCATCATGTAACCCTCGTTCTTAATTTTCTAGGGTGTGTATGATGCCCTCCTTCATAATTTTTATAAGATGTGTATGAGGCTTACCTCTATAATTCTCTTACATTTATATCTATACTATACCCCCCATGAGTAAATGTTTTTCAGCCCTTGCACTCAGTGCATGCGTTTTACCAGTCTATTAGTCCCACTCCTTAAAAATGGAAAAAAAAATGTTTTCTGAGGCCCTATTCTCCATGTTTTCCAAGGGTGTATTGCAGTCACCACTTCTTAATTTTTGGCAGCCGTTGCTCTTAGTGCATAGGCTTTATGAGTCTAGAATGTATATGAGACTTTCCTTTATACAGGGTGTATTGTATTCCCTTTTCCTTCTAATTTTTGGCAGCTCTTGCACTGTCTGCATAGGCTTTGTGAGTTTCAGAGTCCCTCCTTCAAAAATTAAATAGGATGTCTGACCATGTCACACACAGCACATGCCCAAATAAGGTAGTAAAATGTTAAAATTACATTTACCGGTGACTACCAGTGGGTGTAGTTTTATCTCCTCCTCTACTATGCCATCTACTGCAGTCCTAGGCGATGGGAAAATACAGTGAGAGATGGCCTCCTGGCTATTAAGGGGTGAACAAGGAGGTTTTTTTTCCTTTTTCTAATTTTGCCTTATATGCAAGTCATTATAATGCATCCTAACATTTTTTTCCTGTAAAATCTCATTTATCTTCAGTTTTGCATGTTTTATAGTCAGTCTGTAAAAGCTGAGCAATTTTTTGACAACATTGATCCCAGCAGTGACCTTGAAGGGTTTTCTGGAAAAATGCTCAAATTTCCCACTGATTTTCATTATACTCAGCACTTGAGTTGAGCTCATCTGAGCGTCCAATCTTCTCAATTCGAGTACTGAGCACTCGAGAAGTTTACTGCTTGATCATTACTAAAGGTACTGCCACACTAAGCGATCTCGTTAGTGATCACGATAACGACGCAAGCTAACGAGATCGTTGGTGTGATCGCTTTTAGGTCGCTAGTAGCTGCCAAACAGGAGATCTCTTAAACGACACATCAGCGGTCAGCGATCTCTTTAACGACTTTGGCGGTCGTTAGGATCTGTCATTGGCATGTACTGAGCGCAACCTTTTCCACGCCCCTCAGCACAGATATATGCTATATATGTGCAATAATTTATGTTTTGACCGCGTCATGAAAGATGGTGTATAGCGCTCCCTTTCATTGTTCTCGAGCGCTTCTCATTCATAGGAATTTCCAGCATCGCTCCTGCTCTCTGCGTCCTGCTAGCCTGCTTTGCAACTTCTGCGATCCTCTCTGTGACGCAAAAGAGAACCTAGTCCCACCTGCCTGCTTCTACAGATATTGCGATCCACTCCGTGACGCTAAAAAACCCTAGTCCCGCCTGCGCCGCTGTCATATGCATCACAAACGAGGTCGCTCGTCGTTCGCAAATGGTGCCAAACACAGCGATATAGGCTCACCAGCGGGACTCCAACGATCAAAAAACGGTCCAGAATGCTAGTGAATTATCAGCGACATCACAGCAGGGGCCACATCGTTGCTACATGTCACACACAATGACGTCGCTAATGAGATAGCTAAATAGTGACGTTTTAGTGATGTCGTTAGCGATCTCGTTAGCGATCTCGCTTAGTGTGGCATACCCTTAATACCAACAATAATACCATTGCTGAGGGATACGGATGAATTTCCTGGACTTGTGGTACAACTGGCTGTCAGCCAATGTAAATTAGTCCAGTCTGTGCAAAACCTCTTAGCCCATCAGGATGTGTCATGGAAATATATATGTATTCCACGTATTCAATGTATATTCATATATATGCATTCACAGTTAGATAGATCTCACTTGCTAAAAATCCTGTGCTCACACATATCTATGCAAAAGCTGATGCTAGCTATAATCAGTCGTTTAAGACGACCCTGGCCTTCATAAGAAACAAGAACAGAAAGTCTTAATAGATATCTATTGTTTTCTTTTCACGCAGGAAAGCTGGGGCAAAGAACAAATAAACAATAAATCTGCAACTTCAGCCCTTTTATCATAATTATCATAATTACACTAGAACAGCCAATAATCTAGCAGCTTTTAATTGTATGCTAATTGACTAACCAGCCCCTTTTTGTAAACGTATAAAACCTTGAATGAATAATAAACTGTTGGTCTTGATGAACTGTTATACTGACACTTCCGTGTGGACAGTCTCATTTCGTTCTGAGCGCTCAAAAAGACAATTAGGATAAAATTGGGAACAGCACCAGCAAACACCTGCAGGATAAATTTATCCTAATTAAATTTCCATAACAGATGCAATGACTCAGACTCATGCCTTTTCTCCACCAGCTCCCCAACACCTGCCACACCCTAATGTGCAACACTCTGTTTGGAAAACAGTTCCATATTTTTTAACATTTACATGTTTTAATTGCGATCCGATGTCTGTCGGAGTTTTGTAAATCACAGCATGGTGCACTTTGAATTGTGCCTTTAGCGTTTTTTTCTTCTGATCGGTGTAAAGTGGCACACAATTTTTCAATAATGACTGGTGATGTTATGGCGCGAGCCACGCCATTGTGGGAATGGGATGACCCATTAATGCATTCTCTACCCTCCTTTCTATATGTGGCATCCCTGAGGGTTCAGTCACCACAGAGGTACTGCACCTCAACCAGAGGTGTGGTACTCCGCTCTCAGGTAAGGAGGGGACACCACTCAGAACTCACACACTTACATCCAACACCAGAATGTAAGCTCGCAAGGGCAGGGTCCTCTCTCCCCTCTACAGTATATCAGTCTGTGATTGTTAGTTTGTTTACTGTAAGAGATATCTGTAATCTGTATGTAACCCCTTCTCATGTACAGCACCACGGAATCAATGGCGCTATATAAATAAATATTAATAATAATAATAACACCAGAACTCTCAGGCGCCGGGAGGAACTAGGTAGAGGGTGTGGGTGAAGGAAGGAGTTAAGTGCAGGAGACTAGAAGGCAGAGTGACAGTTTCCAGTGAGGCGTTGCCTTGGAAACGAGGGGAGGAGTAGTGAAAGTGAGCAGGAAGACAGCTGTTGGTGAGAGGAGAAGGGAGAGCAGAGAGCAGTCAGAAGGAGTCTGCTGTGGGGACTGAAGGAGCCATTGAGTTCGTCCCCAGACTACAGAGAAGGAAGAGAGTGAGGAAAAAGTGAGAGAGAGGCTCCAGTGGAGGTAAGCAAGGAAAGTGTCCTAGGGGCACGGGTAGTGAGCAATCCACACCGTATCCACACCGACTGCAGTTGGGTGGAGGGACCAGGTCGCAGTTAGGGGACTGGCCCCAGTCTAGTGGAGAAACTAAGGACTCAGCTAGTTAACTGGAGGCTGCAGTATCTGTACATGCTACAGCCACATCCACACACATTCGCTGAAAAGGTAGCCATATAGGATCAAGGGGACCTAGAGTACGTCGCCCGACAGGATCTGAGGCTGCTGACTTGGGACACTGTGTGTGAATGCGCAGGGCAGGAGAGGATGGAGCCTGCACAGAGAGGTGGCCAGGATAGGAGCATCTGAAGGGGGTTCTGACACGGTGTACTCAAAGTTACCTGAGAGCTGTCTGGACCACCTACCCAGAGGATACAGTACCCCGGCTGGGGATTGTAACATCAGAACTGTGAGTAAAACCTGTGAAGACTGCAAACTGCTGTATCCTCCTGTTGATTTGCTGCTTCACCTCAGCCCTGCACTACAACTATTATCACCATCATTTTACACTATTACTTCCCTGGGGCTTAGCTCTACCTGTGGAGAGCTGAAACAACTCTGCTACATCATCATCAGCCCCAGCGGTCTCTTTAAGCAGCGTCGGCTAACATCTAATTGCCGAATACCACAGGTGGCGTCACAAACTATCTTTCATAAACTTTATCATCCCCTTATAATCATTTTCATTGAACGCCCAAGGGCCATGGACCGGGTCACTGCTGCCATGGCCCATGACACATCCCCTTAAGAACCGGCCCGATACAGAGTACCCCCCAGCCCTGGCGGGTGCTCCTTGACCATATGCTGACTATCATAATTCTGCCTATCAGAATGTCTGGACTCAGTGAATGACAGTTCTGTTGTCCAATCTAGGAATGTGTCATGCTGAGCTGTCAGTATGGTGATGGACAGCTCAGCCATCCAATCAGATGCTGGGGCGTGCTGAGCTTTCAGTGTCTGGAATTACAGATTAGCCATCCAATCAGAACCAGGGTGTCTTGGGGCTTCATTCATGTGTCTCTTATCCATTTCATTTACCTTGTTATTTCAAAGGGAACCTGTCATGTCTTTTCAAGCATTTAAACTGTCCCCAGAGTGTTGATAGTGATGCAATGTGCATCACTGACACATTTTTTCATTAAAAACGGTGCTGTAATGATGTCAAAAAAGCACTTTACATAGTTGCATTGTACCTGCTCATTTAGTCATTTATGAGTGTGTTTCATTTTCTGTTGGATCCTGGGTATCGTCGCCCACTCAATTTGTTTGATTTCCCTAGTTGTGCCAATATCACTGGAATTTAGCCCTTCCGCACGGTGGTGTTTGGAGCTGCGCTTGCGCAGTGTCGAGAGTTTTGTATACTCTATATGTGATATAGAGTTGTGACAACCTTTTAGTCTCACTGAGAGATAATTAGGGTAAATATTCTAAAATTGAATCCCATATCTCATTTGAAATGGGACCTAACTAATTTTCCCATTTAACTTTGGCTTTTAGAGGGTACTTTGAAAGGTAATTTTTTTAAAAGGTTCCTGTAGATTAAGGATATGAACCCCTCAATGCTTTTTTGTGACCATATAAGGCCAAGAGCTAAGTCCACTTGCACAAATATGAGGGAAGACCTGCGTTGAAACTCAAAAGCATGCGGCAACTGTAACAATTGGTAAAATGTATTGTGGTGTTTTTAAAATATTGCCCTCCATTAGGTGTGAGACGTTGCAGATACCAACCTGTTGCCAATATCCAAAGCCTTTTAAGTTCAGAAACTCTGAAACATTATCGTTGTTCCAAATTGGGGTAAATTTTGTAAAAGCGATAACATTTCATAAATATTTAATATTTTTTCATGCCTATTTGAGAAGTGTTATTGTTGATTATTTGGGTGAGCACATATGGAGCTTGACTTCCTCAAGACTTGAAAGCAATGGAACTTCTCCACCCATACATTGAAGTGCAATTCCCATAGAGTATTACTACTATATTCTCCCCAACCTGCCATATGTTGGCTTTGTGACGCTAAGTAATATAACCACGGATTTGGCAATGTTAGGCCTCTTTCCTCCTTGGGCTTTTGTAGTGATTCCATTTTGACACGACTTTGTCTATTTCGACAAATAAGATCTCTAAACAGGGAATTTATTTCATAGAACATGTTTTGGGGAAGACAAATTGAAGCATTGTGCAGAACATATAGAAGTTGGGGCAGGAGTACCATTTTAAATTAGATTACTGTTATTAAAGGCATATATAAAGGGACCTGACTTTAAAAATAGGATTGAAATGAAATTAGGTAGGTAGCGGTGCAAGTATATATGTGATTGATCAGCTGCAAGTACAGGAACCTCCTACCACACGGAGGATATAAGGACCAGAAATAAGAAAATAAAAAGTACTCGCGCTATGAAACAGACACAAATCATACAGTACTGATCCAACAACACATACCTAGGATTCTTCAAAATGATTCTCACAGATGGAGATGTGATGATGATTTTTCTGATGTAATGTCAGACAAGGAGATGATCGGTGGTGATGTCGACTTGGTGAACTGATTTAGTGGGAAGAATAAGTATAGTCAATGCCTGATACAAATGCTCTATATATCTAGAAATGCCAAAAATAAAGGTGTTT
>VIAB01018762.1:8228-27911 GCA_009801035.1 Oophaga pumilio | reverse complement strand
TAGGCGCCCCAGCCACACAGACATGAAACGCCATTGCGATCGCACAGTGACAGTCTGTGCCGCTATTACGTTTTCCCCGATTCAGTTTTTTACTTGTACATTTATTGCTGAGGTGATGTGGCCAACAATCTGAGCTGAGGGGCGTTACTAAAGAAAACCTAGTCCCGCCTGCGCCGCTGACATATGAGTCGCCAACGAGGTTGCACATCGTTCATAAAAGGTGTCAAACACAGCGATTCGGGCTCACCAGCGGGACGCCAACAATCAAAATACGGCCCAAACCGTTCGTGCACGATCAGCGACATCACAGCGCGGGCCACATTGCTGCTACATGTCACACACAGCGACGTCACTAACGATGTCGCTGCTGCGTCATAAAATCGCTGTCGCTTGCGCGATCTCGCTTAGTGTGGCATACCCTTATGCCGATACCCCATATGTGGGGCAAAACTACTGTTTGTGAACACAGCAGGGCTTGGAAGGGAAGAAGTGATGGTTTGGAGACTTTGATGGAAGAGTTTGTGCGCAACATGTCGCATCTGGAGAACCCCTGATGTGCCTAAACAGTGGAAACCCCCCACTTGTGACCCCCCAAGGAATTTATCCAGATCTGTGTTGAGCACCTTGAACCCCCAGTTGCTTAACAGAAATTTATAATGTTGAGCCGTGAAAATAAAAAAATATATATTTTTTTCCACACTTTTTTTTAGCACTAATATTTTTATTTTTATAAAGTAACAGGAGAAAATGAACTGTACAGTTTGTTGAGCGCACAATTTGATGGAACGATCTGCGCATGCCATGTCGCATTTGGAGAGCGTCTGATGTGCCTAAACAGTGGAAATCCCTTACAAGTGACCCCATTTTGGAAACTAGACCCCTCAAGGAATTTATCTAGAGTCATAGTTTTAGTAATGATAATAATGCTTTTGGTTTTACTGGTGTATGAATTTATAATGTGGTGTTATGTGTAAATTGTGCAGAGTACATAAGATTATAAAACTGTGTTGTGTCAACTCTGTAAAAGCAAATTTTATCAATTTGTAGACTTGTGGTACGCTTTGAGTAATTCTTAATGAAAAGGCCAGGTCTCACAATGGTAAATTGTTTTTTTTTTAGTATTCCCCTTTTGGAGCACACGCTGCACTTTTTTGTGATTGTCCTTTCCTAGCTGTTTCTGGAACCTCTGCTGGAAAATGTTGACCTGGGACGATGCGGGCATCATCAGTTTAAGAAGTACTGGGAACCTAACTTTCCCGAGTGCTCAACATTAGGGCCTTGATGACTACCTCATGAAACTAAAGGAAGGTCCCCGTATTGCCTACAGATCAAAATTGCACAAAAGCATTGTACAGTGCCATCTGTACAGTGTGCACAGTCAATTTTTTTGTATCATACTTTAGCTATTTGCCCGGCACTGTATGGTTTGAAGACCTGATCTGAGAGATCTACACCCCCATGTACTTATTATAATCAGATATAATCTGGTTTTGGGACTTGTGTTGTTGTGCTTTGGACATTGACAAGGGAGCTGTTGTCATGTCGTATGGTGGTCAAGATAAGGACATCCCTTTTGTCCTTATACTTGACCACCAGCATATTGTCGCTACATTGGGCTCTGCTGTCGTCCTTTCTCAGCATTTGTCCAATTAGCAGCTTAAGGAGGTCTCGCTGATTTTTTTCGCACGTTGCCGCATGGAACCGTACCTCTGTCAGAGAGGGTCTTCAAGAGCGGGATGCTGGTGTAAAAGTTATCTATGTAGAGGTGATAACCTTTATCCAGCAGTGGGTGCAGCAATTCCCACACAATTTTCCCACTCATCTCCAGGATGGGGAGGCATTCGGGGAGGGGGTCAGTCTGGGTGTCTCTCTTCGTAGACCCTAAAACTGTGGCTGTACTTTGAGGTACTCTTCTCTCAACATGTACAGTTTAATTCCATACCTGGCCCTCTTACTGGGCAGTTACTGACTCCCTTTGAAAAGAACCAGAGATTCATGTATACAAATGTCCCTTTGGGGGTTGTACGCCTCAGCAAATTTTCTGCTGAAGTGTTCAACTACTGGCTGAATTTTATATAGACGAACAAAGGTAGGATTATCTCGGGGAGGACTCTGCTCATTATCACTATAATACAAAAATTTTTGTATTGCGTCAAATCGTGTCCTCATCACGGTCATACGGAATACCGGCGGTGTCCTATAGAGAATATCAGTACTACAGTATTGACGAATCTCTGTTTTTTTGACTATGCCCATATGCAGCACAATGCCCTAAAATGTCATAATCTCTGCTGCATTTACAGGGGTCCATCTGGGTATGATGATGTGGGATTTTGGGTGAAAAATTGAGGGTATACAAATTTATCTGGCCCACCATAAGATTTATTATTTCCTCGCTGAAAAAGAATTTGAAAAGTCAATTGCACTGAGGCCTGTAACATCAAATTGGATTCCCGAGCTGCCCATGAAAACCGGAATAAACGGCTGATAATTTTCTTGGTGTGTTGTCCATACAGGATTGATTGCTGTAGGGTTTGCCTGGCCTGGGCCCTAGGGCGCCTTGCTGGGGTTCCCTCAAAAGATGAGGAGGAAGAAGAAGAATGTGGGATCTTCCTCAATGCCTGAATCCGTTTTGGTGGCAAGGGAAGTGTATGCCTCCTCTGGTGAATAGCATCTTCTTGACAAATAGGCCATTTATATTTTATTCTTCAAAACACTAGGGATGTGTGTGTAAGTGGTGCTTTTACGCGTTAAGTTGTGTGGGGCTTGTGTAAAGGGTACTATTTATTATAAAAAGTAGAGGGAAAAAAGTACAAAAGGAAAAATTTTGAATAAACACTTGAAAGAAAAAAGTGAAAAGAAGAAAGACAAACGGATGTCACTAACACTGCAACATACGCTGCCTTAAAGGGAGTCTGTCACCCCATTTTTTGAGTATAAGATGCGGCCACCGCCATCAGGGGCTTATCTACAGCATTCTGTAATGCTGGAGACAAGCCCCTGAGGTCACCTGAAAGAAGAAAAACGAGTTATATTATACTCACCCAGGGGCGGACCGCCGATCGGTCCAGTCCGATTGGTGTTGCGGTCCGGCGCCTCCTATCTTGCAGCGAAGACGTCCTCTTCTTTGCTTCCCGTCACGGCTCCTGCGCAGGCGCACTGCTCTGCCCTGTTGATACAAACGGTGTATTATTATTCCTTTTTTTTTTATTTACGAAGTGCAAAAAATAATTTTCACCCCAACAACCCCATTTTTTTTTAAGTAAAAAGGAATAGTTGCCCCCAAAGATGTTCATATCCTTTAATAAAAATATTGCAGATGTCATGGATGGCACATGTGTGAAATCTCTGCCGCCTGAAGAAGCAATGATATGAGATAAATGGATCCGGCACTCAAAAGATATGCTCAAAAAAAGTAAATTTATTGATGAACATCCAACTAATAACATGTGACGTTTCGGTCAATCACCTGACCTTCTTCAGACCAGTAGTGGTAGATATAGAATATAATAGCATGGATCTGTGTAGATCCTGAAGGTGCCGTAGTCAGAAGTAGTGATAAAGCGCTTAGTAGATTAGCTGATATCAGTGAGAAATCGCTGGGAGAAATGGCGCTGTCTCCCATGCTATTATATTCTATATCTACCACTACTGGTCTGAAGAAGGTCAGGTGATTGACCGAAACGTCACATGTTATTAGTTGGATGTTCATCAATAAATTTACTTTTTTTGACCATATCTTTTGAGTGCCGGATCCATTTATCTCATAATATTAGGGGATTGGCATCCCAAATCCTGGCACCACTGTCTAAAACAAGGAGTGACGTGCTCATTCTTCTCATACAACTGAAGAAGCAATGATGTCCTGTTCTTTGATCACTGAGACCTCTGTTTGGTTGTCAGGTGACTAGAATGAGACCCCTTAGGACAACTAGTTTGAGGTTTATAATGCACATTAGATGAGCACCTTCTAAGTCCACAGACTTTGGCTTCACTGACTATCTAATGTGTAAGTGCTTTTTCTAACCCTTCCGTAACGGAAGATGTTGGAGAAAAGAAAGATTGGGCATATTTAATTTCAACATGCCCGATCCTTTGTCCTCAGTGGAAACAAACTGCCCCCAGATATATCTGGTAGCTGCTTTCTCTCCCATTTACCTATTATGACCATCTCATCGCTCAACTGAGCCTGCACATGTATTGGAGCAGTCAGGAGAAATGGCTTTCAGCTAAACAAGAGTTCTTTTCATAGCTATCAAAAGTGTATGGCCACCTTTAAAGTCCCCATACACATTAATAACTGTTGACACCTTTCTCCCACGACTCTCCCATAAACAGGAACCCTCGGTGACAGTGTTTTCTGAGAGCTGTGGCCAGACTCCTTTAAAAATGGCATATCTCTAGGGAAAACAACAGGATCGGCCTTTGAAATTCAGAAAACCATATCATTCTCTTCCCTGACTAGTCTGGAAGCCCCTTAAACCCTGACTTCATCTGTCAAGGACTAGTGTGGAATCCCCTTAAACCCTGACTTCATCGGTCGTGGACTAGTCTGGAAGCCCCTTTAAACCCTGACTTCATCTGTCGTGGACTAGTCTGGAAGCCCCTTAAACCCTGACTTCATCTGTCATCGACTAGTCTGGAAGCCCCTTAAACCCTGACTTCATCTGTCGTGTACTAGTCTGGAAGCCCCTTAAACCCTGACTTCGTCTGTCTTGGACTAGTTTGGAAGCCCCTTAAACCCTGACTTCATCTGTCGTGGACTAGTCTGGAAGCCCCTTAAACCCTGACTTCGTCTGTCATCGACTAGTCTGGAAGCCCCTTAAACCCTGACTTCATCTGTCATGGACTAGTATGAAAGCCCCTTAAACCCTGACTTCGTCTGTCAAGGACTAGTTTGGAAGCCCCTTAAACCCTATCAGCTGATCCTATCGGCAGATAGCAGCAGGTTTGGCCAACTTTAAACCGGCTTGACAGAATACAGTCAGAGGCAGAAGGTGGTGTAGATGATGGTAGACACCTTTCAGTTCGATCTTGGAGACCTATTTTACTTTGTTCGATTCATAAGTACCGTTTTGATTATCTAAAGTGTGGGCTGATAGTAACTATATGACTAATTGTTTTCTAAAATAATGTTTTGACTACTACAGCCTTCATATGGGCCCCAATGCCTAGGATAACCTAAGGCCATTCTTTCAAAGACGTAACAAATATTACCCTTACTTTTTATCCTTGTTTTCAAAAGACAGATGTACTACCTTGTATTACTGCATTTTATGACCTATAATAAGCTGTTTCCATTAATTGTAATATTTATCAGTTTCTGAATACGTTCTATGAAATCTTCTTAGTATTTTTTATAGAAATTTTCATTGTTATTGAAATACTATTTTATTTCAGTGTTGTGCTTTTGTTGTGTGTGTGTTTTTTATTTTAGGATTCTGTATAATTTCCTAACCTATTCTATGTTTTTGTCTTTTTTATAGGCTGATTCAGATCAGCATACAGGGGAACATTTGCAAGAACAGAAGTAAGTAATTCTGTGTTGCGTATAAAAAATGACGATTTAGTCATGTATTGGGTCCATAAGTCGAAGGCAGGAAGAATGGAATTCCAGTGATCCATGTTTCCTGTAACAATCCATTCCTGTTATAATCATGTCTCACATGAAAACAATGTCCTCATCCTGGCAGCTTCACTGAATAGGATATTCTTGACCAGTTACTATTAATATTCTGCATGTAAACAATTGTGGCTGCACAGTAAAGTACCAGCAGGCCTCCTTATGAGACTTTCTGATGGTTTCACAAAAAAAACAAACATATACACACTGCTCAAAAAAATAACACATCCTAGATCTAAATGAATGAAATATTCTCATTGAATACTTTGTTCTGTACAAAGTTGAATGTGCAGTCAACATGATCACACAAAAATCATCAATGGAAATCAAATTTTTGAACCAATGGAGGCCTGGATTTGGAGAGACCCCCAAAATAAAAGTGGAAACAAGTCCAAATGAAAATCAAAACAAGACAAAATTAAAGTGGAAACAAGTCAAAATGATGCTCAGTATTGTGTGTGGCCTCCACACACAATACTGAGCATCATTTTGACTTGAGGAGATCCCTCAGGAGACCATCCGCTGCCTCATCAGAAGCATACCCAGGCGTTGTAGGGAGGTCATACAGGCACGTGGAGGCCTCACACACTACTGAGCATCATTTTGACTTGTTTTAAGGACATTACATTCCACTTTCATTTTGTGTGTGACTCCAAATCCAGGCCTCCATTGGTTAATAAATTTGATTTCCATTGATTTTTGTGTGATTTTGTTGTCAGCACATTCAACTTTGTACAGAACAAAGTATTCAATGAGAATATTTCATTCATATATATTTATTATAGTAAGGTGGCTGTCGTACACTTAGTGGATGGGAGATAAACCTGGAGCAATTCTTTAGTACATATAGGACTAAAAGGGGTTAATCGGCCATGACAGGTTGATTTCAAGCAACTGATAAGTTGGGAGAGATGGATGATCACCATCTCTCCACCCCTGCATGTGGTTCGTTTTGTAAAATGAGATCTGTTTATCTCACACTTATCTGTGTATATGGAGATATGCAGATCTCCTGGATTGAGTGCCTTCTCTAAGGCCTGGGTCTCACATAGCGATACACCAGCGATCCCGACAACGATATGCACTTGTCAGGATCGCTGGTGTATAGCTACATGATCGCTGCTGAGCTGCCAAACAGGCAGCTCAGGGCAGCGATCAGCACAGCGACACTGCGGGTAACATCGCTTAGTTACCCGCAGTGTACCTTGGATACCAGCGCCCTGATGCAGGGAGCTGGTAACCAAGGTACACATCGGGTTTCCAGGCGCTGCGCGGTGCCTGGAAACCCGCTGTGTACCTTGGTTACCAGCTCCCTGCATCAGGGCGCTGGTATCCAAGGTACACAGCAGGTTTCTAGGCACAGCCCTGCGCCTGGAAACCCGCTGTGTACCTTGGTTACCAGCGGATCGCTGGTCTCCCGCCTGTCACACGCAGCGATGCGTGCCTGTCAGCGGGAGACCAGCGATCAAAAAAATGTCCAGGACATTCAGCGACGATCAGCGATACCCAGCAGGGGGGCTGATCGTCGCTGAATGTCACACACAGCAATATCGCTGGGGAGATCGCTGCTGCGTCACAAAGCTAGTGACTCAGCAGCGATCTCGCTAGCGATATCGCTATGTGAGACGGGGCTTTAAAGTACTAAGAAGCTGGACTCTAAGCTAGACTGGCTAACTAGCACTGTTGTGTGGACTTGATCCTTTGTTTCACTTTGTGCCGGACAAGGGCTGTATGTAAATTTTTCTGTGATGTGGTTTATAAAGACTGAAATAAACCAGCCGGACTTTTAGGCTATTGTCATACGTTGCGTTTTTGCTGCTTTTTCTGTACAAATTGAAAGCTGCATTTTACAGTACCAACAAAATCTTTGAGATTTCAGAAATCTCATGCACACACTTTGTTTTTTCCTGACTGAATTGGAAAACACTACAGACACTACAGTGTTGGGCACTACAGGAGAAGTGAGGGGGGTTTTCCTCTCTCCAGATGTGTGTGTGTGTATACAAATATATATATGTATAATATTTTTGTCATCCCTAAGCCACATGATACATCGATTCCATTAGAGCCTCTATACAGTCGTTTTCCTAAATCCATCCTATGTAGTTCTTAGGCTGAATTCACATGTTGCGGAATGATCGCAGACTTGCTATACGGTCTCTGCACCGCAGATCCGCATCAATTTACAGTACAATACAAGTAGTTGGGCTTTTCAAAATCCCAGACACGTTTATAAAAAAAAAATTGGCATGAAAATGAAAGCATGATGCGGATTTCGAATCTGCAGCATTCTCATTCTTGTGCAGATTTTCTTTGAGGATTTCACCTTATTCATTGGTTAGTAATGGAGTCAAGTAAAATCTGTCAGTAACGTATGCAGATTTTGTCTGCGATTTTTTTTTTTTGCACGTTTGTGACTAAATCCCATGTATAAATTTTCTGCAGAGTGTGAATATTGCTATAGTGTGTAGGAAAGTACATGTGCGTGTATTTCTTGTTTAGGTGGCGGCTGATCTGGACATGTCATTCTATAATCCTGGCACCGTGTGTATTATGTAATAGTCTGGCTATTTATTTCATTGACTTCTCCTTGTCCCAGGTGGAAATTTTCCTTGACGCTGTGCAGTACACAAGGGCTCATACATTACAGTTGTTAGAGAGACCTGGAAGTGGGCTACCAGGTAGATTTGCACAGAGAATTGTCAATTGTTCTTTATGCTACTTGGGTATTTTTTCAGAACGTTAAAGGGAATCTGTTAGTGGGATCAACCCTCCTAAGCGTCTAAATGAGCATGCGGGTCATGGGACGCTGAATACAATGATACCTTGATATCTGTGATCTGATGTACCATTTTCCAGAGAAATCAACATTTTACTTAATAAGTAAATGAGCTGTTAAGATCTATATGCCGGGCACTGATCTCCTGAAAATCAGCCTCCAAAGATTATTTTAAAAGGGGGTGCTACCAGTATGAGACATGTAGATAAGGAGAGCAGACTGTCAGACATTACATGTCTCACACTGGTAATTCCCCTTTTATATAAAATAATCTCTGTAGGCAGAGTCTCATGGAGATCAGTGTCGGCATATAGATCTAATTAACATATTAAGTAAAATGTGTATTTCTTTGGAATAAAACATCAGATCACAGATATCATGGTCTTATTGTATTCAGCTTCCTATGACCTACATGCCCATATAGACGTCTTAAGATTTTTGATCCTACTGACAAATTCCCTTTACTATTGAAAGCTGGAAATGATTGACTGGTCCCTCTCACACCAGTACCAGAGAATCTAATGGGTCCCAGCTCTGACACCATTAAGAACTATTTATACAAAAGCGGAGGGTTCAGTAGGAGGCTATAATAAGGCCGAGCTCCTGACGTCCTTGAAACCCTGCTCGAGCATGTCCACGGGGCTGTTGAATTTGCACCAGGAGATCCACGGCTGATCTGGACATCACGGTCTGAATTTGGCCTGAAACATATTCTGATAGAAATATATGTGGATGTGCACATGTTCTGTAATGATGGCGGGTGGGTTCCTGGAGTAGAGTCCTCTGGTGGGTGTGGGCCCTATTCTGGCGCTGCCTAGGTCCCTAATGTCATCATGTCACTAGAGCACAGAGTTAGCATGTGAAAGTCTTGTAGCACATAGATCAAGTGCAAGTTTTTAGGACATTTTTACGCATTGCAGATTCTTTTCCCCAATGTGGCCTGGAAAATTTGGAAGTAAATCTGCATATCGGAACATTGTGCGTTGCATGCAGATTTTGGCCATTTCTGTGTATATAATATTGAGGTCATAGAAGGGGATCTTTGTGTTTTAATGAGTCGTGTCACAAAACCAGAACTATAATAGTCATACTTTCACTTCTCAATGGTCGCCATGTAATAATACCTTATATGACTGTAGTGACAATGTGTATGTGCTGGAAGCTGCTCCCCCGCTGTTGTCCCACCAGCTGGGTCCTAGATGCTCCGCTCACCATCCACGGGAGCTTCCTCACAAGCTGAGGTTTTCATGGGTAGAACTTTTTTTTAAGGTTTAGTCAAAGGAGTTTGTGCTGTGAAAGGCATCACAGAAAAGCACTTGTGATTGGTACTTGTCACTATTGCGTCTTCTCATGTGTCTGGCCCTCCACGACTGATCATCTTCCTTCCTTTGGGTAAAGTTTTGTGTTTTCACCATCGTCACATAGGCAGACATCTCTCCAAACCAGATGGTAGGACTAAGATGCACGACCATTGTCAGACTTGGGTGAAAGAGAACTTGCAGTGCCCAATAGATATATGTGAACCTAGATATATTGAGATCTATTGGTGGTAAAAGCTGCAGCATATGATAAAAGTGTGAATGGAAATGTATGTTTCCATTTTGTTGCAGGTTAAATATGATCGCCCATTCACCAATTTCTTTTTTTTTTTTTTTTACCCTGGCTTTGAGATTGTTGTCTGTGTTCAGAAAAGGTCTTAAAAAATGTTATGTCAAAATAATTGATTCCTCTACTTAAAGGGAATATATCAGCAGGTTTTTGCCATGTAATGTAAGAGCAGCATAATGTAGGGGCAGAGACCCTGATTTCAGCAATGTCACTTGCTGGTCTGCATGCAGTCATTTTGTTACATTGATGGTTTTATTTGTTGCAGATCTTTCAGTGCTCAGAATGCTGAACTCTCTATAACCAACACACCTGATTGGCAGCTTTCTGTGTGCGCTGTGCAATAACAGAGAGCTGCTAATCAGTGATGGGAGCTGGTTACACAGAGCAGGAGGACTAGGAGGCACAAAACGCAGACCTGTAGTGAAAATCTCCTGCTGAGAAAACACTGATTATATTGAAACAGAAACACATAGCCTAGTAAGTGATACATCACTGGAATCAGAGTCTCAATGCCTACATCAGGCTGCTCTCAGATTATATGGCAAAAACTTGCTGACAGATTCCCTTTAATACTGTAAAACTGCCCATGCACCCTTTTAAAGCATGGTATTTCTTCAAGTACATTCCTGGGGAAAAGTTTTCTGCAAGGATCTAATTTCTGGCTGTGTCACCTGAAGACGTAAGATATAGGGGTGGTTGTAACAGCTTGTAAACCACTGAAGTGTGTCTACATGTCTATGCATGCCTGTCCCACCTCACAGTCTGCTTTGTAAAACCCTGCCAAGAAAGCGAAGTATGTCATGTGCAGATAGTGTTAATAAAGAACTTGTGTCTTGACTACAGAGAGTAAACTCAACAGAAAGCATTCATCTTGGAATAAATACATATTGCTCAGCCAAAGTTGCTTTCAAAGCTGTAGCGTTTGTTTAAGGAAGCTTTGGTGTGCATGAGAAGTAAAACACAGGCGGTGCGCTGCCAGGAGGCGCAATGCCAGAACGGCTGCTGAACAAATATGGATGAATAGATAAATGAATTCTGCCATACTACCATTGCTATCATCCACGCTGTAACCATTGCGGAAGGCTCCTGTGTGAGCTGCTGGACCTTCTCTATTTTATACTCTTCATTTATATCCTGTTACAAAGTACGTATGAAAAATAACTTGTTAAATGTCCCTATGACGGTTATAAATGTAGTTCAGCATATGCCCATGGTGAAGTGTGCGTTGGGTTACGTGCGTATTTCCACATGACAGAATCTCATGTGTTGCCTTGTTAGAAAGTTGGTATGTTGAATATAACTTTTTTTGAAGATTCCCAATACCACATCCCTAAAGGTATGTGCACATATTAAGGGGTTTGTCCGGCCTTAGGCTACAAGTCACTCTGTGACCGCAGACTTGTGACTTCTCAGAGTCCGCAGTGCATGTGAGTCATGGTGACTGCAGACTTGTGACTCCTCACAGTGCGCAGTGCATGTGAGTCATCGTGACGGCAGACTTGTGACTCCTCACAGTGCGCAGTGCATGTGAGTCATGTTGACCGCAGACTTGTGACCCCTCACACTGCATGCGAGTCATGGTGACCGCAGACTTGTGACTCCTCGCAGTGCATGAGAGTAATGGTGACTGCAGCCTTATGACTCCTCACAGTGTGCAGTGCATGCGAGTCATGGTGACCGCAGACTTGTAGCCTAAGGCTGGACAACCCTTTTAAGCATGTGCTGCAGACATTTCTGCACCACAAACGTGTCTCTAGGCAGGAAAAAGCTGTATAAAAATGCATGTTTTTGCGTGCATTTTTTTCATGCAAAACGTTAAAATGGGTGTAAAATGCTGAAAGAATTGACATGCTGCAAATGTGATAACAGCTTCAAATCTGCAAAGAAAAAATAAGCAACGTTCATGAGACTTCAGAAATCTCATTCACTTTGCTGACACAGTAAAATGCTGCATTTTTTTTTTACGTCAAAAGGGGGACATGTGAGCCATGCCCTAAGCCTTATCTGTTTTAAAGGAATATGTTATGCAAATTGCCTCTTAAGAGAAAAAGAGGACGTGAACTCTATAGCGCCACCTATTGGAAGTAGCGATCCTACAAGTCACAATCAACCCTTTAACGAGACTTGTAATGTGACTTAGGATAAAAGCCAAATCAGCATCTCAATTTGCAGACACAGTGTTTCGGACTATTGGGCCTCGTCAGTGCAAAGTATGAGATCTGATATATTATAATGGCTCTGTGCACAGTGGATAGACACCAGTCAAATACCTAGCAGATATTTTTCACTGGGACGTTTTGATTCTGAAAAGGTAAGGGAAAACCCCTTTAAGGCTGTGGTTCCACGATCTGGAACCACAGCGCTTTGGACGGAGCGGAAAGTCTGCTCCGCCCAAAGCCCCGCCCCAAGCCCCCCCCCCCTAGTGAACACGCGGTCAATCCAGATGTGTTCATGGAACACATCTGTAACACATCCGGAATGACCGCAGGGCTACACAGGCCTGTGTTATTTCCCTTGCGGCGACGCAAGGGAATAGGACATGCTGCGGTCTAAAAAGATGCGCCGCATGTCCGTTAACGCAGGTCTGCCGCCTGCCTGTTTTTAAGCATAGTGGAGACAGGATTTCTTGAAATCCCCTCCACTATGCTGTAACATCTGGACGCTGCGTGTTTGACGCTGCGCCAGCGCACAGCGTCAAACACGCAGCAATTACTGAGTGTTTCCTGACCGTGGAAACACACCCTAAGACTGGCCAAAATAGTTTTCCTTTACGTATCTGTATCATTTTATATTGGTTAAGTGTAAAAATTTATAGTACAGTATTACCTTTACACACACAATTTTGGAAAAACAAAAACAAATTCCAAAATATTAGCTTTATATGTTTTTTCATTATTCTGACGTCTGGTCATCCATGTCTTATCCGTTTACATGGAGCAAGAGCTTCCTGAGCTTCAGACTGTGTGCAAAGCTAAACACGGAGGAGGGTGGAACTGTAAGAATAGTATTCTTGTCTTCTGTCTCGTGAAATGTTTATGCCGTCTTGTTTGTGCTGGAGATGTGTCAGGAGACTTTTGGCTTTATGTTTCGGGAAGCGTCTGACTTACTCTCTCAGACCCATGTTTTTTTGCTTGGAGTTTGTTATGGAAAAAATGTTGAAGTGACGAGCCCATCGGAGCCTCCACTGTGTTATTTCAGTTGTGATTTCCCTTCTTTCCATGAATGCAGCTGCAGGAGAAAATATTCACCTTTTTTAACCTTGTAGTATGTATCCCTCTAACTTCCTGTGAGAAGCTCATAAGTCTGATTATAGTCTGAAAATGCAATGGGAAATTCGTCACATGGCACAAGCAATACGCGTCTTACCGCTGGGTTATGGTATCCACTCCTATGTAAAGGCCAATTTGCACTGAAAAGCACTTTCTCTGCTGATGGGACCTTTCCTACAGGCCATCAAATCATCATCATTGTTGGCAGCACATTGCCCGGTGCGGAACTTCTGCCGACAACATACATGCTATACGGGGACAGAACAATCCTTATTTAATGATCCTGTTGTCACCATATAATTGTCGGCCTGTATGAAACAAGGCCACGTGCGAGGGCTGACTTCCATATAGTTGATTGAAGCATTCATTTATAGACAGAAATCAGCTAGTGGAAATGCGGCACAAATTTTTTTGACTGGCACTTTATTCTTCTGAATGTAAATGTGAAGAACATTTCAAGCGAGTTGTATAAATATAAAAAGTTGTGAAAATCAAGGCCGGACTTTCTGGTCAGGGTCGCTACTTTATCCATCCGGAATACAAAGTAGGTTTACACCAATAAAAGGTATGTGATTTTAGCGGGCATAGTGTCACAAAAATACAAAAATTGCCACTTGCAAATTGGCATGTTGAAAATTTTTGTAGCAAATTTTTGTTACTATCCCCGCCCTCTAAAAATAAAAACTCCCCTAAAGATATGGCATGTGTATCTGTAAAGGTATAGCAGGTGTGAACACACCCTTAGGTGTTATAAAATTCTTGCCAAACCATGAATAATCCCTAAATTTGAATTTACGCCCTTTACCTACAGGAACAGCAGCTGTAAGCTATTCTATGCATTGTTGCTGCAGCAAGCCAAGGACTTAAAGGGGTAGTCCCACAAAAAGTATTGCTTAAAGCTCAATAGTGTGTGATAACAAGTGTATTTGTGATGTGCAGCAGTTACAAATAATGTATGGTTTTGCAATTACATTTCATCTATAATCGTGCATTATTCTACTTCTGTGAATTGAATCGTGTCAGTAGACAGACGTGCTCAGTAGCTTCACTGTTGGGTGAAGACGCTGACCCTGCGTGATAGAGATGTCACAAGTGGAGGCAAGAGATGGAGGGAAGATGAGCATGAGGTAGATATGCATATGAAATGGACAAATATGTTACATGTGATGTAGATGGACATTACGGTGATCGCAGGGATTGTGTGTGAGAAGACTGTTTCTTTTTCTTCCAAGTTTGGGGAGGAAGGTGGTGAGTGGCGTCCACATTGTGACTGGACACGGTAATTGTTTCCTACTTTCATGGAATATGGTGCTCCTGCCCACAGGACAAGAAGAGACCAAAATTACACCAGAGTGAAGAGACTATCGAGGAGTGAAAAATACCGGTACACTGTATAGATTTTTTATTTTTTAGTTTGTGAGACTTCCCTTTTAAAGAGAACCTGTCAGCAGGATTATGCACAGGAACCTACAGACAGTGTCAGGTCAGCGCCATTATACTGAATAAAATGATACCTTGGCTGATGAAATCCGTTGTAACGAATGGAAGCGGAGGCAGAGGTGGTGAAGTTCACATTCGTTTTTATTTTTTAATGTGGAACCTCGAGACCGCGGTCCGGGGGGCTCCGAAGGGGGCGTAACTAGTGAGCCCCGGGTACCCGTAGTAAGGCCCCTCGAACAGGACCAGAATGGAATACCCGGAGGACACAGGTGCTACCTCCAGTTAGACCCCGGACACGTGGCAGCTGTCCCAGAGGGACCAAAAGGGTAACAGGTATTTACAGAGTCCGTGGAAAGTTCTTCACAGAGAAGGGTAAGGTCCTGGTCCAGAACGGATGGTAGAAGGCTGGCTTCAGTGACCTTGTCACGGTCCACGGGTACGGATGGCTGATGGCGGAACGGGTGGACACTTGCGCCAGTAATAGCCGAGATTGTCCAGGTTAGCCAGATACGGGTTAGCAATGATCTGAGGAGACAAACAGTATCAGCGAAGCACAGAGACTGCAGATGCAGCGCATACAGATCAGGAACAGAACCGGATGTAGCAATGATAGAACACGTTGCTCCGGCACTCCCCTAATGGTGGAGTGACCAGATATAGTACTGAGTGCGCAGCCATTGGTAAATTAGCTATTTCAAAAAATGCACGCTGCCCCTTTAAGAGAGACGGTGGGCGCGGCCTCGCGTCCTAAGCAGACTATCTGGAGGCCTGCCAGCAGCGTGCCAGGAAGTGGGAGAGGACACAGGACGCCGAGGAACAGATGGGACAGGTGAGTGAGCAGAACGGAGTGCAGGGCCAGCGCTGGGACCGGGTGTAACATCCGTCTTGTGGTTGTTTCTTAATCTTTATTTTCAGTTTTGTGTTAATGATATGCTCGTGCCCTAAGGCGGAGCTGTGGGGGCTTCATGTGGTGCTCTGATTATATTCATAATGCAGACTGCTGACAGATCACTGATCCCTCACTGACCTGCCCCTAGTTTGCATAATGAATACCATCACATAGTGAATAAAAAAAAACAAAAACGCTTCTGCAGGTAGGTGCCAGCATAAACGCATGTTTACTGTGCACGTAATCCCTTTCGCAGATTTACTTGCGAGTGGAAAAAAAAAGGCATTTTGAAAATGGTGCCCGTGGGGCCTGCGCAGTAGCAGCTATCGGTTTGTATAGAGATCCGATAGCTGCTATTGCACAGGTGCCGGCGGCGCCATTTTGCTGGAGAAGAAAAAAAATCCATGATTAAGACCGTGTAGGTCGAAACATGTAGGGTTTTCCTTGCACTGGGATTGCCCATATCTGCATATCTGTGCTTTTTAATATGGTGATCAAATAAACGTCATATTTTAAGAATCATTTCCTGTGGTCGCTGGAGACCACTTTTCTTGCACATAAGAAAAAAAAAAAATGTCCTCCACCAAGATGGCACCGCCTGCGCAATAGCAGCTGTTTGTGATCTCAGAAACCTGCTACTGCACAGGCACGGGCAGCGCCATCTTGGTGGAGGACATTTTTTTTCCTTCTCCAGCTAGATGGCGCCACCTGCTCAACAGCAGCTATCAGCTCTCTATACAGACCGATAGCTGCTGCTGCGCAGGCGCCCCGGGCGCTGTTTTCAAAATGAATTTTTTTTTTTACCTTGCTCAAGTAAATCTGCAAAAGGGATTAGTGCATAGTAACCATGCGATTATGCTGCAGCGCAGGTGCCATGGCTGGCAGAAGCGTTTTTTTTTTAAAATTCATTATGCAAACTAGGGGACAGGTCCGTGAGGGATCAGTGACCTGTCAGCAGTCTGCATTATGAATATCTAGTCAGAGCACCACATACACCAACCCTGCATTAGGTCGCAAGAATTTCATTAACACAAAACTGAAAATAAAGATTAAGAAACAACCACAAGACGGTTTTCATCAACCAAGATATCATTTTTCAGTATAACGGTGCCGACATGACACTGTCTCTAGGTTACTGTGCACAATCCTGCTGACAAGTTCCCTTTAACTGTCAAGTTGTGATTGAACGTCAGGAAGCTATACAGTTATACTGTACACAGCTATACTGCTGCTGTGGTGTCTATAATCACAACTAAGGCTCCTTTCTCACTGTGGTTAGCGTGGCTTACATACTCCTGGGAGACTTTGGAATTGATTTGCAGGACTAAGTCCATTGGCCACGTCACTGATTTGTGGTAGCTGTATGGGAGCCCTGAGAATCACTTCTTCTCTAGTGGCATCTACAGCTTTTCTTTTGATTAGCTTGCTAATGGAAATGTTGTCACGGATGCTAGGGAGGTAGGTGACAATGTCAGATTTTTTATTTTTTTTAATAGGAGCTTTATTCCCCACAAGACTATGAGGTTAATTCATTAAGGTGTTTATGCCAGAGTTTTTATAACTTGGAAGTTGTGATTTTTAGCATTTTCATGCCAGTCTCGGCCAATTACTCCAACATGGGCAGCGCATGGAAGGCTATGCCTAGTCGTTATGTTCATGAAAAGTGATACCAAGTGACGTAACTTACTCCAGAAATGTGTAGCTGCATGCTGGGAGAGATTGTCACTCATGGGTCGTGGGCAAGGAGAAGCAGGGACCCTTCTGACAGACTAGTCTTCCGTGTGGCGTCAACATTTCAGAATCAAACCTATCTGGCTGTAATCATACTGCCAGTGTAGGATCCATGCTGCCTGTGGATGCAGCAGAATTTGGCTGCAGTCAGGTTCCCTTTAAAGGGGTGTCCCACAAACAAAGTACATTTTAATCAATAGATCCAGGAATAATAATAAATTCCACAATTGGATGTGATTAAATAAAATGTCCTTGTGCTGAGATAATCTTATAAATACGTTATGTCCCTGCTGTGTACTGTGTAATGGCTGTGTCTGACTGTACAGGGACATGGCCTGATCATACCACACAGCTCCTGGCTGAGAGGGAAGCATAAGTCACTCATGATAAGTGAGTACACAGATGAAATAGGCCTACAGCTGATACTTTTTGAGGTAACATTTTCCTGCCTGAGGTAACACAGGAGTATTTCTGCCTCATCTTCCAGCACTCTGAGCTCAACATAAATCAGCAGCTGCTGAGCTTATGTCAGTGACTTGATTTATGATTAGCGATTAGCTCACAGGACTGGTGACACGGCAGAAATATTCACTCCTGTGATAAAATGATAAAACAGGGTAATGTGTTACCTCAGAAGTAGCAGCTATAAGCCTTTGCTGTTTTGTCTGTATACTTGCTTTTCATAAGTGACTTATGCATCCCCCTATGACCAGGTGCTTGTTTATGTGCCTGCCCTGGACTGGAGCAGTTCTGTTTTTCCGGACATGGCAAACAACATTACATAGCAGGGAAATATATATTAGAAGATTATTTCGGCACAGGAACATTTTTTTTAACACATTCAATTGTGGAACTCCAAGAGCTATTAATTATAATATACTTTGTGGGAAAACCCCTTTCAGCGTTATATGTGTTACAAACTGCTCCATTTAAACTCCTCATCACAACACAACAGTCCATACTGTCAGGACGAACGGGGACCCCCTTTTAATGATCAGTGGTGGGGATCTCCAGTGATAAATGATCTTGGGAGACCTCCCCTTGGAGTCATTGGCAGTGTGCCTGTATTAATGATGTAGTATTGTAGTGCTCCAGGAGCAGCTGTTCATGATCTGTGGGTGACCTGTTGCTTGGATCTGCAAGGTACAATGTACCCCGCTGAATTCTCCTTTTGTAGCATTTATTCTCCTGTAGCTTCCAGTGATAGACCAGTGGGTGGGAGCAATCTCAGAAAATGAAAAGAACTTGAAGGTGCTAATTGCACAGTAGTGTTCTTTTATTACCTGGTAGCAGACTGTTTGATAGGAGCCTTGGTTCATAGTGGGAAGAAAAGACATCCCCTGTAAAGACATTGCAGCATATCCATCTTTACTATTAATATACAGTCTTTTAGCTAGAATGTGTCTTCATTGTAATTTTATTATTGTTCATTTTTATAGCGCCATTTATTCCATGGTGCTTTACATGTGAGAGGGGGTGAATATAGACGAGTACAATAAATATGAGCAATACAGGACACACATACGTACAGAGGGAGAGAGGGCCCTGCCCGCGAAGGCTCACAATCTACAGGGGATGGGTGAAGATACACTAGGAGAGGGTAGAGCTGGTCGTGCGGTGGTTCAGTAGACTGAGGATCACTGCTGGCTGTAGGCTTGTCGGAAAAGGTAGGTCTTCAGGTTCTTTTTGAAGATTTCCATGGTAGGCGCGAGTCTGATGTGTTGGGGTAGAGAACTCCAGAGTATAGGGGAGGCACGGGAGAAGTCTTGTATGCGGTTGTGGGAAGAAGAGATAAGGGGAGAGTAGAGAAGGAGATCTTGAGAGGATCGAAGGTTGCGCGAGGGTAAGTAACGGGAGACCATGTCACAGATGTGTGGAGGAGACAGGTTGTGGATGGCTTTGTATGTCATAGTTAGGATTTTGAACTGGAGCCTCTGGACGATAGGAAGCCAATGAAGGGCTTGGCATAGGGGAGAGGCTGGGGAATAACGGGGAGACAGGTGTATTAGTCGGGCAGCAGAATGTAGGATGGATTGGAGTGGTGCTAGAGGGGAGGCCAGAGAGTAGGAGGTTGCAGTAGTAATCTCATATGACCTCCAATTTACGAAAGCAATAAAATGGGATGATAACTCTGTGTTCAATCACATATAAAGTAAATTATGAAAATGATGCAGGCAGTATGTATTATAAGAACAGTATATCTGTTAGTATATTTTTTATGAATACACCTCGTTGATCAGCTGATTGTCGCGGGTTTGTCTACTATAACCCTGGGCAATCAACTGTTATTGCTGGGAAAATCTCTCATTTCAGCTGCAGATGGAAGGGAGGGAGCCACAGGATT
>VIAB01018761.1:0-29471 GCA_009801035.1 Oophaga pumilio | reverse complement strand
CTATTTTTTGCTATTTCTCCTCAGTTACCGAAACATAACAAAGGTGGGTATCAAGGCTGGGTGTGTGGACTTGTGCTATGGAGTCGTTTCGCCCTTGCAGGCCGAATGATGCCAGTGACTTTGGCTGACCAGGACCAGGTCTTGTAAAGTTCAATTAGAGAGACCACCAGCCAACAATAAAGTCTTTTACTAAATATCAATTTGGTGGGAACAATATACAGTAGATAACGGGTGCAACACTTCACAAACATTTCCTTTAACAGCATGTTCAACATAATCGCATACATTCTTCCTGTCCTTTTCAGTTCTATATCTTCACCAAGACCCAGCACGGTACTACAGTCCAGTAAGTGGGAGACCTATTCTCAACCTGTCCTCTTTCCTCTGAAGGGAACTAGTTTGCCAATACTCTCTGAGTTATAAATTCGGGGCCGTACTGCTTGGAGCCCTGAACCAAGACCTGTCTCTAGTGCATCACTCCATCCTTCAGTCACTTCTCAGTTTTCCTCTTTCTCTTTACTCACGACAATGCCATACACTGCCTCGGTCTCCCCTCATGTCATGTGCCTCTGCTCACTACTCAGACCATAGGTCTGCTTTTACTGCATGTTGGGCCCTATCTCACATCCTAACATGAAACTGTCTCTGTCCCTTCATCTTAGTCCCTCTCCTCTTGGCTAGTCCCAAACATTTACCCCAACTCTCCCTAGTATAGGGCAGAACACTACACTATCACCAATAATGCATGTCACAATATACATTAGAATACAGTGCAATATTACATGTGTCTTCTAGGGGGAACGTGAGCATTATGTCCATCTCCTTACAAGAACGCAGTGTGAAAGTTGTCTGGCTTGGCTTTACTCACGTTGCAAGGTTTAGTGAAGAGTCAGTCAATGACTTTTAGGGTAACTACGGTAATTCAAAAGCTTAACAAAAGAGTTTCTTTTCATTATGGAGAAGAGCTGATTTGCATAATTTTTTTTTCCCATGGATCATTGCCAATAAAACTTGATAAATAGCTAGTTTCTTTAAAATACCTTCCCATCCGCTAACGCTGCTATATTCTTACCTTGAATGTTAAGGATTATTAGTTCTCCACAAAATCTGGACTATGCAATGGAGTCCATTGTCTAGATGTTAGATTTGGAAATTTTAACTTGGCAAAATGTTTATTCCAGGTAATGACCTGATGAAGCTGCTTGACAGAATGCCAAGGGGGTGGAAAGCTTTCATCAAAGTAAAGGGGATGGGGGAACATTAAGGAATCTAAGGTTTAACACATATTCTGGTTTGTTTCCACATGTGTTCCATGTGTATTTACTGCCTTCAGTCTGAATTTACAATGTGCACATTCCAATAACGACTAGGTAAACTACTGCATGAACAGCTGTGCCCAAAGTTTAGACCAGTAGTGTGATTTTCATTACAGTTTAATCATAGTATGCTTGAAGCAAAGCATCCTATCTGGTTATTTAGATGATCCCGTTCTTGTTAGGATGGACCCCTGAAAATAAAATCGGTCACAGATTAGGCCCTCTGAAATTAGCTGAAATCTGTGGATAGCTTGCAGCAAGATTTTAATTTCCCTGCAGAACCAGCCTACATGAATTCAGCATTACATGTACATGTAATGGTCATTGAAATAATTTGGCTGTCACCTGTCAGTGTGATGCACCAAAATACTGAGTCCTCGAGAGACACGCTCTGCTCCATCTAAGTCACAGATGTTCTAAAGAAGGTTTTTTTTTACCATTTCCTCAGATTTCTCTGATGGGGAAAATGAGTTCATCTCTTTGTGTAGATTTACGGCAGCTTCTATTTTAAATGAAAAACATCATGTTATGTACTGTAAGTGGGCTTGTCACCTTGTCGAAAGCTCGGGGAGAAAAAAATGTCTCGCTGTTTCTGCAACCGGCTGTGATATCCTTCATATTCCGCAGCCGTCAGCTCTATGAAGTCACGTGCTG
This sequence comes from Oophaga pumilio, assembly GCA_009801035.1. Taxonomy (NCBI): domain Eukaryota; kingdom Metazoa; phylum Chordata; class Amphibia; order Anura; family Dendrobatidae; genus Oophaga; species Oophaga pumilio. The sequence continues at coordinate 27,501 of VIAB01018761.1, read as the reverse complement.
TCTGGTCAATGAGAAACAGGTCATCTTCAGGAACCAAAGACTCCTCTTCTCCCTGTAACAATGTCACCTTGTCAGAACAATAAAGGAACTTATGATTTAATTTAAGGAGATAAGCAACAGAAGAGAAAGAGAAATTATCTACCTAGCACATAATTGTATTATTCTCTTGATACACTATTACGTATTCATGCCTTTCATAGTCTTTTAATCACTTAAATGATCGTATGTTCTGCAAAATTGAATCAGTAATTGCTATTAAGGTCTAACAGTACAAAAGGATTTAAGAAAAACTAATTTTAAAATTCATGGGTGCCTCGGAGATAAGCTAATTAAGGAAGGCCTTCTGGTTGGTGTCCCTGCAATCTCCAACAGTGGCTCATCTCACGAAAAAAAACTAAGAATTTGTCAGCTGCTTAGCAGATGTTAGGAGACCATCTACCCCTAAATATGTTGGTTTAGAATACTTGATTCAAATATTTATTGGCATCCAATAAAATTCCATAAGAATTGATTTAGTGGCTTTTAGCTGTTCTTCAAAATTTTGAGAACTGAAGCTCAACAATATAAGATCATTCTGAGCCGAACCCCTTTCTCTCCTAAAATTTCTTGAAAGGGTAAATGAAAATTAGTTGCCTATATTTGAACAACTTAGTAAAAGGTAATGGATACTTTAGTCATTTTCTTCCCTAACACAAATTCAAGCAATTTTCTAAATAGCCTTCATAAAATATGTCATACAATTATTTTGCTGTAAAATCTGTGCAACACCTTCACATAGCCAACTGTCCTGCTAATTCTAACCTAAATGCTAACAGTACTCTGCTCTTATCAGTTAAGGAGTGACATAATTTATATGCTTTAAATAATTAGAGTCTGTTGTTGTGCTCTCTCTCTCCTTCCATTTAAAGGGAATCTGTCACCCCAAAATAGCCATATCAGATAAAGATATGGCTGAATAGTGCGTCCCATAACTAAGCTAACGGTGGGTATCATATATCATGATACCCCCGTTTTCATATAAAAATACCTTTGTAAAGTTGGTGATTGTAGGTGTCAATCACCGCAGTCAGGTCAGGAGGGCAGCGGTTTTCATGTCCTCCCCCGCTCCTCGTCATCTGTTGCATTACGCCGTCTGTGAATACCACAGACGGTGTTAGGTTCCCGCAATTGCGCAATTCAAAATCCGGCCCAGCGCATGCGCAGAATGCTTTGCCCAACAGTGGGCAAAGCATAAAATGAGTACAGCGCATGCGCTAGTCTTTCCTTGCCCCGGAAGTCGTCCAAGGCAAGCAGTCATTTCCGGGGCAAGGAAAGACTAGCGCATGCGCTGTACTCATTTTATGCTTTGCCCACTGTTGGGTAAAGCATACTGCGCATGCGCCGGGCCGGATTTTGAATTGCGCAATTGCGGGACCCTAACGCCGTCTGTGGTATTCACAGATGGCGTAACGCAACAGATGATGAGGAGCGGGGGCGGGGGAGGACATGAAAACCGCTGCCCTCCTGACCTGACTGCGGTGATTGACACCTACAATCACCAACTTTACAAAGGTATTTTTATATGAAAACGGGGGTATCATGATATATGATACCCACCGTTAGCTTAGTTATGGGACGCACTATTCAGCCATATCTTTATCTGATATGGCTATTTTGGGGTGACAGATTCCATTTAAGAGTTGGCACAGGGTTAGCGATACGTGAAGGAACAAGGAGGAAGCACGCACCATAGTAGTCAGCAGAAAAAGGAGGGGGACAACACAGGTTAAATCAGAGAACAAAAGACAGAAAACATGTGAACATAAGAGATCAAGGAAGGGAGTTGACCAGTTTGATAATAAAGCCATAATTAGGTTAATTGACTCCACATATTCAGAGATAATTGTTAATAGTCTTTTGTTATATGACAGTTCACAATTAACCAACAGAAACTGGGAGCAACGTACAGCTACTAGTAAACTCCAATTATGGCAGAAACATGCAAATTTCAATAGTTGCTAATGATAATATATAGATTCATGCTCAGTATTGGATGGACTAGCTTGGTGGACATGCCATTCTGGACTCCAGATATGGGTGACTGACAACCTGAAAGGAGAATCTGTACTGAAGGCAATAGTAGTTGTTTTTCCAAAACATACATGTTTTTTCAACAGCTTGACAGCTAATGATGACTTGAAATAGAAACCAGATCCTAGATATCTCTACCATCCTGTGAGTATAGGTAAAAAGTATGTTCTCTCACAGAAAAAACAAAGCTGCCGTCAACTGTGAAAAAATAAAGGATATATAGGATCATGGTTTTTCACAATAGAGAGGTGCAGAGGGTTCATTGACCACAGACTAAATTAGCTACCACAACACTATTTTTTGGCAGAGGAACTCTAAAAAAAACCAAGCCATCTTGTGATAAATATTAATACTTTTATGAGGTGTTGAATTTATACACTGCATTATCATCCTATGTAGCGGAACACCTTAAGAAAATGTCCCTTTATGCACCCACCATTCCTTCTTCCCCCTCCTCTGCTTGGTCTTGCTCAACCCTTGAACTAGAGTCCCCAATGTCCTCTTTTCTGAGGGGTTCTTCCGATTTCTTTTGGTCTTGCTCCTTAGGTTCTTCTGGTTCTGGATTAAAGTCTAAAGTAAAGAAGTTGAAGGATTCTTCAGCAGTGGGAAATCCATTAGAGGCCTGAAGAAAAACAAACAAACCCATAACTGGAGTACTGAAAAGGGTATTTGATTAAATCCATTTGTTCAATGGCCTTGACTCCGGCCAACTGGTCCCACCTACTAGGGACAGCTGTAAACTCCACCTCCCTAATCTATCAATCCCCTGCTCTCTATTATACCCTTCCTGCTTATTTAGAACTGAGCTGCTCCCCTTTTACCACTTTCCAAAACATGACTGGTCCTGAGTTAGGCGGTGTACTACTCTGATCCTCTCTCTGTAGGCCTCAGACAGTGTCCACAAATGACAGATATGGGCAATCAACATTTACCTCCTGCCATGATAAATTATGGAGACGACTCCCACGTCAACCTGAGAACATAAAATTTTCATAATCTAATTGATATTAGAGAACAATGAGATTTGCATTTATCACCCTGTAGAAATCCATCCGCAAAAGGCTATGCTAGTTACATAAAGTCAGTATATGGCGGGTTCTCATTAGTACTTTGTGACATTAAGCATCCGTGCTATCACTATTCAGAGCCCTTTAGAGTCTGTTACGTGGGTCACTGCAAAATGTCTTCCAGTTTTTAATTATTTATGATGATCACACGTTGAATGCTTCGGCCAGGGCCAATACACAATCTCAGTAACATCTTAGAATATTGAGGCAGGCACTCTAGTTTAATAATTCAGGACTCGTCATGCTACATTGCTCAAAAGTTTGACAAAAATACAGAAAAACCTGAAAAAAATGCAAAAATAAAAAATAGTAATACTATGGAAATTATACTATGGTGTGCTTAACTTTTGTATATGTAAAATGAAAAGTGCATTAAATCTACCTCAAGCAGAAGTTAGGGTTTGGCATATTTTATATACAAGTTTGACTACATCACTAAAAATCTTTAAGACACTAAAAGGGAATCTGTTAGAAAGATTTCAACCCCCAAACTATTAATATAAGCAAAGACAAGTCCAGCAATACCTTTACAAGGCCAGTCCGCTCCTCTGTTACTGAAACATCAGAATTTAAATTGAAATGCTAATGAGGCAGAAGAGCACAATAAAACCTCCTTGTCGTGTGAGGCGAGCTCAGGCCACTCATCCATTTTGGAAGTCCAAAACGTGAAAGGGTCCAAACCCACCCTGATGGTATTGATATTCAGTTCTAGATACTCCTGCACCATCCTCTCCATTCATTCACCACATGTAAGACTTGGACTCTGCTGTGCTGGTGCACAAGTTGGTCTAAAAAAAAGTGTCAAAGGACTCACAGAAATTGCTTCTTCCACTTCCACTACTGCTGCTGTTAATGTTTTGGCGTTGACGAACTGACGTGCCGAAGGTTGGAAGTCTATAGCTGCGATCAGAACTGTGTGCTTCACTGCTGTATTTTGGAAAAGCTCCCTTAAGGTTGTGTAAAAGCATGTTTCGATACTCCAGAATTCGCAGGTCTCTTTCTAGGGCGGGAATCATCTGGCAAAATTTGGTTTCATAATGTGGATCTAAAAGAGTGACAACCCAGTAGTCAGCATTATTCCTAATTATAACTATACGGGGATCATGTTGCAGATAGTGCAGCAAGAAGGCACTCATATGTCGGGCTCTACCATGAGGTCCAAGCCCATGCTGTGTTGGTTGCTGGGTAACAATGAGGCTCATTTCCTCTGTCCCCTCCCGCCAACAACAAACAACAGAGAGCGGAGGATTATCCTCTTCATCTGACAGTTGCTCGCCCATCACCTCTTCCTCCTTCATTTGTTCCTCGGATCTTGCACCTTCGATAACAGCTTGTCTGTTATCACCAGCCTCCCTCAATCACAGTAATCCACCCTCCCTTGGCACCCGCTTGAGTGACGACAGTATTGAACTCTGAGACAATCTTATCCCTTCCGCAGCCTCCTCTGCTTCCTTCTCTTCTTCCAGGACCACCCGCAGGCTATTCAAAGTCTGCTCCAGCATATAGATGACTGGAATAGTGATGCTCATGATGGCGTCGTCAGCGCTAACCATTTTAGTAGCCATTTCGAAACTGCAGAACTGGGTGCAGAGGTCCGTAATCTGTGCCCACTCTGTAAACGTGATATGCGCCACGTCCGTACTGCGTTGGCCCAGGCTATACGACATGACATACTGCATCAGGGCTCGTAGCTGCTGCCACAGTCGCTGCAACATGTGCAGAGTGGAATTCCACCATGTCAGCACATCGCATATCAACCTGTTAACTGGCATGGACAAAGACCTCTGTATCGATGCAAGTCGAAGACCAGAGGGGTGCAAACGGCGAAAATGAGCACACAGCTTACATGATTTCTGCAGCAGCTCACCCAGGCCAGGATAGTGGCTGAGAAAATGCTGTACCACCAGGTTGAGGACGTGAGACATGCATGGCACGTGTGTGAGCTTGCATCGCCGTAGGGCTGCCACAGGTTCACACCATTATCGGACATGGCCCTCCCTGGATGTAGTTTCAGTGGAGACAGCCATTGATCAAACTCAGCCTGGAGAGCTGTCCACAACTCTTCAGCTGTATGACTTCTATCTCCAAGGCATATCAATTTTAATACGGCCTGATTGCGGTGAGCCCTGGCTGCGCAGTATGGAGGTGGTGGGGGTAAGCTCTACACTGCTGAAACGCATGTCTCGTTAAGGCAGAGGTTGAAGGCACAGGTGGAGGCCCTAGAGGAGATAGAGGAGGCAGAATCAGTGGAGGAACTGTTAAATGTAGAGGTTTGTCCTGCAAGCCTTGGGGATTCCAAGACTTGTGGAGCAGCGCCCCACAGCCACCAGAGTCACCCAGTGCCCAGTCAGCGAGATGTAATGCCCTTGGCCATGCTTACTCATCCAAGTGTCTAGATTATATAAGGAGGTATAATACCAATCAAATAATAATAGATATTAAAAAGAATTAATGTATATAAATATAATCTATTAAATAAAATATCCGTTTGGAACCAACACTCCTCAAAATTGGATGGCAGACCATCCGGCAAAAATATAACAAAAAGGATATGGTGGTTGAAACCCAACAAGACAGAAAAAAGGTAAAATGTAATAAAGAATGAATAACTGAATTTGTTTAAAATAATAAAAAATGAAATATATATATTGATGACAAGAGAATAAAAAATAATTTGATAAAAAGGCCTTTATTAATGCATGGCAACAAAAAACACCACAATGTTTCAATGTTTATAATGTTAATCAAACAACAAAGGGTGATAAAATAATAAATATAAATGCTCACATAAACAAATGTATACCAAATGTCTTATATATATATATATAACATACATAAATTATGTAGGCTCAATTAATATAGCAGGTACAAAAATATGTGTCCAAATTCACAAATGGCTGTGTACAGAAAAAAGTGCAATAGTGCAACTGGGATCTAACACCTGATCATCATCATCCTCTGTGTTATCACATTCCTCACCATTGGAGTCACCCTCCTCCTCTTCTTGCACTAACAGCACAGTACAGTCAGCGTAAGCCTCAGATATCTAAGTCTCATCAGGATCACCTCCCCCCCAGGGATTAACGTCTGATGACGAGGGTCAGGATGCTGTTCGGACCATACTTCATCCTGCCCCGGATCCAAGCTAAAAAAAAAATTTGGGGCATCGCTGCAGATTTCCTCCTCTTGACTCTGTTAAGTTTTGAGTACACTTCTGATGAACATGGCATAGAATGTGTGAATAGCTCTTCAGATTCACCCATCTGTGGTTCCGTACAGTTAGTTGAACGACTGGATAGTTGGGACGCGGGGGGAAGCAAGGGGAATTTGAGTGCCACCTCTGTGGACTGTACTGGATGTGATGTTGAGGTGGAGGAGCACTTGAAGCTGCACTTGGCCATCCACTCGAGTACATGCTCTTTCTGGACATCATCGACAAGGCGCACAGCTAGATGCTACAAACTATTTTAAAGTCAGGTCCCTTACTGTATGACATTAATAACAGAAGAATGTTTGTGGCCTCTGGATCAGGCCTCTACAGCTTAATTTCAACCCAACCAAATGACAGTGGGATTTGGCGGGTTGTCTAACTTTTTGCAACTGAAAAATTATAATTTTTTTTTTTTAATATGCCTTAGGTCTGCAGACAGTTTCATATCACAGCCACAAAATGACAACGTGGGATACAGCAGACTGTTTCACAGTTCGCAACACAAAAAAATGTATCTTTTTTTTAATGTTTCTTAGGTCTGCAGGTTTTTATTCGATATAACTTGAGTTTATTTATGAAAAAACGGAAATATGGTGAAAATTTTGAAAATGTAGCAATTTTCAAAATTTTAATTTTTATGCCCTTAAAACAGAGAAATATGTCACAGAAAATAGTTAATAAGTAACATTTCCCACATGTCAACATCAGCACAATTTTGGAAACAAAATTTTTTTTTGTTAGGACATTTTAAGGGTTAAAAGTTGACCAGCGATTTCTCATTTTTACAACAAAATTTACAAAACCATTTTTTTTAGGAACCACCTCACATTTGAAGTCACTTTGAGGGGTCTATATGGCAAAAAATACCCAAAAGTGACACCATTCTAAAAACTGCACCCCTCAAGGTACTCAAAACCACATTCAAGAAGTTTATTAACCCTTCAGGTGCTTCACAGGAATTTTTGGAATGTGGAAGGAAAAAATGAACATTTAACTTTTTAATCACAAAAATGATCTTTTACAAACAATTTTTTTTATTTTCACAAGGGTAAAAGGAGAAAATTGACAGATAAAGTTGTTGTGAAATTTCTCCTGAGTACGCCGATACCCCATATGTGGGGGAAAACCACTGTTTGGGGGCTCGGAAGGAAAGCAGCACCGTTTAACTTTTTCAAACCAAAATTGGCTGGAATTGAGATCATATCGCGCTGTTATGAGGGTCTCAGGGAAGCATGCAGGGAGCCTCTCCCTGCCCGATGCTTCCCTATGCCACCGGAATGCTGCACTCATGTTTGATCGCAGTGTGCCGGGGGTTAAAGTGCCTGGACTGGTCCGTGACCGCTCCTGGCACTTAGTGCCGGGTGTCAGCTGTGAGAATCAGCTGACACCCGGCCGCGATTGGCCGCGCTCCCCCCCAGTGAGCGCAGCTGATCGCATGTGACGTACTATCCCGTCCATGGTCATACGGGCCCGGGTCCCATGGACGGGATAGTACGTCTAATGTCAGAAAGAGGTTAACAGCCACACTGGACAGTAGTTTGCTACACTAGCTAACTGATATACAACTGCCTAACTAGCTAAAACCTTGCTGTTAGCAGTAGCAGCGTCAGGAGCAGCCTCTCTGCGCTGTTACAGCGTCTAAATGGCGCTAAAACAAGATGTCCGCTATTTATATGGAGAGGGACATGTGATTTGAACAGCCAATTACACAAGCCGTTGTGTCAGGACATTGTGGGTGTTTCCTGAGCCCTGATTGGCTATCCGCAATGTGCACACATAAAGTTCGAAAAATCATCTCTAATTATAAATAGTTTGGGGTATAAAATTCTGCTGACAGATTCCCTTTAAAGGGTGATTCAACTTTTTATTTATTTTTTAAATAGTTTTGTTATGAGACTTTGGCCATCACTTTATTTACAGGATTTATCTTAATGCTTGTTAAAAAATTACATGCAAGTGGCTTCCAAACCTCGGCTTTTCCCCAGTCCATTTTCCTGCCTTCAGCTACACTGATATCAGAACGTACTCATTTGGAGTACAGATGATAGCAGTGATGGATCAGCACAACACCTATCTCTCACTAACCCTGGGGATAAGCTGCTGCGAGTGCTGATCAGTGATGAGCGAATGTAGTTGGATGAGGTGTTATCTGAGCATGCTCGGGCGCTAACCAAGTGTCTTCGGCGTGCTCCAAAAATATGTTCGAGTCCCCGCGGCTGCAGGTCTCAACAGCCGCAACACATGTGGGGACTGGCTAACAAACAGGCAATCCATGCATGTGTTGCAGCTAATCTTTCTCTACTTTGGCCCAGAGATGAGAATTCAGAAGAGACTTTACTCTAAGAAAAAGTATTCCATAAAGGTAATAAACGGATGGATCCCAACAGTGGGACTTACATGGGACTTTTTCTCAACCGTCCTCACAGCATCTCGAAATCTCACTCTTGAAGACAGCTGAGCCTCCACATCCTTTGCTTTCTGAAGCGGGATGACGTCCTGCTGACAAACATACAAGAAGCAAAATTAGCCATACACAGTCTCATCCTTTACAGATTATTAATTACTGGGATGCCTCAGCTAAGCGTTATAACAATCCATGATGAAGATGTCATGTTATCAACCAACAAACAATCCATTAAAGAAGTTGTATAAAGAAAAAAATGGCTGCTTCCGTCCAGAAATAGCGCCACTCATGTCCACAGGCCATATGTGGTATTGCAGTTTGGGCCTGTTCATGTGACTAAACAGCATTGTATTTGGGGAAAAGATACCCAAAAGGCTAACTAGTATAGACACATAAAACTATTATAGCATAAGATTTATTTTTTATTTTTTACTAATTGATTTTACCTCTGATCCGCAGTACTCACCTTTTCGTCAAACTTCGCATCTGTGTCTGAAAGTCTCGATCTAGTAAGGCTTCGTGGGGAGACGGACGGCGACTCTTGCTGGAGTAGACTCTCTGCTTTAGACTGAATCATAAAACCGCAATATTAATGCAGGAAACGCTGAGCATCGGACGTCCGTACTAGAATCACGTGTCACTGCTCCAGGTCTCCGGAGCCTCTGGTGCGTACACTCCGCTGGGACCAGATAATCAGCCCTGACAGTGTCTCTACCTATCATACAGCGATACATATCGCACGTGAGGGATGAAATAAACCAGAGTTTATCTGCTCAATTACCTACGCATGCAAGTTACTTGGCTGCACCGGAATCTCATCTGGTCTGGGATGATCAGAGGAAAACAGCGGATATACAAAAGGATCGCCAGAGAAGAAGGTCATTTTAAAGTCAGGGTTGATATGGCCTATGAAGTACAAGTGGAGATTTCTAACTAAAATATGATTTATTTTCTAATATCAGTGATACTGCGATAGAACAGCACCTCTAGTGGAAGAGCAGGACTTTGAAAAATTACTTGTTAAAGGGGTTGTCCGGTTACAAGTCTACAGTCACTGTATGATTCTCCAGTGTCGGCGCCTGGAGTGTATGCGATTTGCATACTTCCGGCCACATTCCGACTCGACTAGACGTGTACAGCCTCATTCAAGTCACAGTTGCACTGCGTGAGGCCGGACACGTCTAGTTGGCACGAGATTGCTTGTATGAAAATCATATATATGAGGTCACGTGTCCGCCACTGGAGAATCCTTACAGCGTGCAGCACACATAGTGACTTCAGACTTGTAGCCCAAGGCAGGACTTCACTTTTAAGCATAGATGTGCATGCCATGGGGAAAACTTCCATGTAAGGCCGACTGTGGCAAAACTCTTTAGGGAAGATAGTGGATAAACTTGACAAAAGGTTCCTGCACTCTATGCAAATGGTGGTCCGAGCCGGCTCTAGTTTTATGAGTCCCGGTGCGGCCCCTCTTCATTTTAAATTTTTCCTCCTTGCCTTATAGGCACTAGAAGTTTGTTATTTTTCAGTCAATAGGACTGTATAAGGGCTTGGTTTTTTTGGTACGAGCTATAGTTTTTAAATTACCATTTTTTAGTCGATATGACTTTTTTTTAATCCATGTTTATGGGGAGGCGGAATTTACCGTTTAATTTTGTATCATTTTTTCAGTGTAAAGTTGGGGTCGCACTTTGTTAGCGCACTTATTGTAGTTTTGAAATCCTTCAATCTACCGTATCATACATGAACCTAACATGAATTATAATTTTGTTTTCTAATTGATGACATCTGCAGAACAAAAAAATAAAAATCACATTGAAAACCTGGAAAGCACAGACATCTGCTCACCCTTCCAGCTTTCAGTTTTTCTCGCAGCCGTTCTCTCATGGAAGATTCAGCAGAGCTAGACTTCGCGCTGGAGATGTTTAATGGCGGCAAACCTAAAACAGGTTATTTGGGTTAGACCCCGTAGTCTGGTTTTATTCAATTGATTATTTCAAGACAATAGTAAAAGTTCTATTTCTGAAACAATGAGGGGGAAAAAAAAACTATTTGGTTTAGAAATTGTTGAAATGCGGTTGTGAAACTAAATTGCTGACAACGTCCCCGCCATTAAAAACACATACACTGAAGAAAATTATTTATACAGCTTGACTGCCAACGTGCTCCAAAAATTGGAACTGAAGAACCACTCTTGTATTATATGAGGAGAAAAAAAAAGTGTATCCAACCTACTTATCATAGATGGGTTGTTATACTTTATTTATAATGTAGGGGCGCTGTAGGGAAATCAAAATGGTCTACTAAGGCACAGGCTTTACTTGGGGGCGGACATACTGCCTGTACAGCCGGTGCAGCTGTACAGATGTACAGAGGCCCAGGAGGAGAGGGGGTCCGATCAGCTGCTGAATTATCTTGTTCTCTCATAGAGTCAGCGGCTGCATCTACAGTCATGGACAAAAGTTTTGAGAATGACACAAATATTAATTTTTACAAAGTCTACTGCTTCACTTTTTCTAATGGCAATTTGCATATACTCCAGAATGTTATAAAGAGTGATCAGCTTAACAGCAATTACTTGCAAAGTCAATATTTGGCTAGAAAATGAACTTTATCCCCCAAAACACATTTCAACATCATTGCAGCCCTGCCTTAAAAGGACCAGCTAACCTCTTTTCCATTAACACAGGTGTGGGTGTTGATGAGGACATGGCTGGAGATCAATCTGTCATGATTAAGTAAGAATGACACCACTGGACACTTTAAAAGGAGGCTGGTGCTTGGCATCATTGTTTCTCTTCTGTTAACCATGGTTATCTCTAAAGAAACACGTGCAGTCATCATTGCAATGCACAAAAATGGCCTAACAGGGAAGAGTATCGCAGCTAGAAAGATTGCACCTCAGTCAACAATCTATCGCATCATCAAGAACTTCAAGGAGAGAGGTTCCATTGTTGCCAAAAAGGCTCCAGGGCGCCCAAGAAAGACCAGCAAGCGCCAGGACCGTCTCTTAAAAGTGTTTCAGCTGCGGGATCGGGCTACCAGCACTGCAGAGCTTGCTCAGGAATGGCAGCAGGCAGGTGTGAGTGCATCTGCACGCACTGTGAGGCGGAGACTCTTGGAGCAAGGCCTGGTCTCAAGGAGGGCAGCAAAGAAGCCACTTCTCTCCAGAAAAAACATCATGGACAGACTGATATTCTGCAAAAGGTACAGGCAGTGGACTGCTGAGGACTGGGGTAAAGTTATTTTCTCTGATGAATCCCCTTTTCTATTGTTTGGGACATCAGGAAAACGCCTCATTCGGAGAAGACAAGGTGAGCGCTACCACCAGTCTTGTCTCATGCCAACTGTTAAGCATCCTGAAACCATTCATGTGTGGGGTTGCTTCTCAGCCAAGGGAATCGGCTCTCACAGTCTTGCCTAAAAACACAGCCATGAATAAAGAATGGTACCAGAATGTCCTCCAAGAGCAACTTCTCCCAACCCTCCAAGAGCAGTTTGGCGATCAACAATGCCTTTTCCAGCATGATGGAGCACCTTGCCATAAAGCAAAGATGATAACTAAATGGCTCAGGGAACAAAACATAGAGATTTTGGGTCCATGGCCTGGAAACCCCCCAGATCTTAATCCCATTGAGAACTTGTGGTCAATCATCAAGAGATGGGTGGACAAACAAAAACCTAAAAATTCTGACAAAATGAAAGCATTGATTGTGCAAGAATGGACTGCTATCAGTCAGGATTTGGTCCAGAAGTTGATTGAGAGCATGCCAGGGAGAATTGCAGAGGTCCTGAAGAAGAAGGGTCAACACTGCAAATATTGACTTGCTGCATTAACTCATTCTGTCAATATAAGCTTTTGTTACTCATATGTTTGCAATTATATTTCTGTCTGTGATAAAAACATCTGTCAAACACACATAAAAACCAGAGGGCAGCAGATCATGTGAAAATATAATATTTGTGTCATTCTCAAAACTTTTGGCCATGACTGTACACTAACAGGAGAGGAAGGGGACAGTACCTGAGTCTTCTGCAGTCAGAGAGGGGCGCGCACTCTGCAGAATATGTTAAAAAGGGCCCCTTCCTCTCCTACTTGATGCAGCCCCTCGCTCTATGATGCTGGAGCCGGGATCCCTGGACACATGCCCCCCCCGGAATTCATGGACACGCTCCCCGGCAAGCCTGGTAAGTATGGCTGATCTCAGCCAACCCTGTCTCCTGCCTCTGACTGCAGGGAGCAGCCTCTGAGCAGACAGTACAGCTGACACCTCTGCTGCCTCCTGAGCAGTTCTGACATCTGAACTGCCTGATTAATGTTCACATGAGCTATCACACCAATCCCCCCTGCCCCCTGTAGCTACCTCCACTCCCTGTACTGAGGGGGCTTTATTGGAAAACCGCTGCACTGGCTTATCCAGAAGCAGGAGCTGCAGTGTGAATGCTGCCAGGGTGGGCCAGTGCAGCCATTCCCCAATAAAGCACCCTCACTACAGGGTGTGGTAAGTGGCTACAGAGGGGAGGGGAGGTTGATGTGATGGCTGATGTTCACATGGGTCAGACACCTGCCAGAACTTCTCAGAAGGAAGAAGCAGTGTCAGATTCACTGACTGCATGGAGGCTGTTCTCTGCAGCTATCAGAGGTAGTGAAGAGGCAGGAGACAGAACTGGTGACAGCTGGAGATCTGGCCAGTAAGTGCTGATGGATGGACTGAAGACCACCATGATGCAGCTGCTGAAGATGGAAGAATGCACCTGCCAGAGGGATGACATATGCAAGTAATAAAATGTATACAGACTAACTATCATCTATGTGTATTACCATTCTTCTGTGCACCGGTTTATAAAAGTCTATACATATATATGTACCTGTGCAAAGTGTTTATATGTATCTATGTGTACTGTGGTTATCTGTGGGTGTGTGTGTATGCACAAAAAGACAATCACAGTGCACTATATGTATGTGTATTAGTACCTGAGTATACAGTAGTTATGTGTATACTAAATTGCCAGCTGCATCGGGCCCAGAGGTGGAGTGAGCTCAATGATACCAGCTAATATTTCAGCTCGATCTGCATCCTTGGACGCACATTCAGCTGAAACATATTGCAACGCATGGGATCCGCCAGCTCCCTGCGCTGCAGTACATGCCGCTGACCAATTTGAGTCCACATCTGACCTCAGTGTGCCCATGACTGGGAAGCATATGGCAGTGACGTCATGAGCGATGGCGGGGACGCCGAAGTTAGATGGCGGCTCCTGCGACGGTTGCAGAAGAGGACGCCGCGTGGTGTTAGAGCGGAGATAGGTGAGTAGAATCTGTTTTTTTTTCATGTGTTGTAAAAGAACAAGTCAAATTATCAGAGAAAGGGGCATGTAGTGCTATGCCTGACATAGTGTCACCTCCTCCCTCCATGCAGAGACGCCAGCTTACTCACCGGCCCACGGCACAGTACCCAGCCTGCTCCTGCCTTCTCCGTCCACTATGCACGCTGCACTGTGTCCCGACGGCGTGCCTAGGGTGCGTGTGCGCGAGCTCCCCTGTTCTAAAAGGGGTACCATGCGCACATGGTAAATGCTCCCAGCAACAGTTGGGAGCATTTAGTTAAATGTGTGTTCACTTGCAACGTGCGTCCCAGCTAATAGCTTGGAGACATTTTGTATAAAAAGCAACCTCCCCAATAGGGAGGTGCCTGAGCAATCCCTATAGTTATGTTAGGTGGTTGGTGTGTATGCAACTGTATGTTGCCAGGTCCCCCATCCCTAGTCTGATATAGTATCCCATATCCCATACCCTGTGTCTGCGGTACCGGTACCCTCCCGTCCCTTATTACGTCACATCCTCTCTATTTATGTATGGTGCCATCCTTTATTATATGGTATCCTGTTATGTGGAGTGTTGTACTTAATTATATAGCGTCCTGTTTTGTGGAGCGCTGTCCTTTATTATATAGCGTCCTGTTATGTGGAGCGCCATCCTTTATTATATAGCGTCCTGTTATGTGAGCGCCGTCCATTATTATATAGTGTTCTGTTATGTGGAGCGCCGTCCATTATTATATAGCATCCTGTTATGTAGAGCGCTGTCCTTTATTATATAGCGTCGTTATGTGGAGCGCCGTCCTTTATTATATAGCATCCTGTTATGTGCAGTGCTGTCCTTTATTATATAGTGTCCTGTTATGTGGAGCGCCGTCCTTTATTATATAGAGTCCTGTTATGTGGAGTGCCGTCCTTTATTATATAGCGTCCTGTTATGTGGAGCGCAGTCCATTATTATATAGCGTCCTGTTATGTGCA
Organism: Oophaga pumilio; assembly: GCA_009801035.1. NCBI lineage: Eukaryota > Metazoa > Chordata > Amphibia > Anura > Dendrobatidae > Oophaga > Oophaga pumilio. The sequence goes on along the minus strand of VIAB01018761.1, from coordinate 12,449 downwards.
GCGCTGTCCTTTATTATATAGTGTCCTGTTATGTGGAGCACCATCCATTATTATATAGCGTCCTGTTATGTGGAGCGCCATCCTTTATTATATAGTGTCCTGTTATGTGCAGCGTCCTGTTGTGTGAAGTGCCATCGATTATTACATAGTATCATCTTGTCATATACAGCACCATCCCTTACATTGAGTATTCTCATTATTTTTGTTATTTGCAGCGCCCTCTCTTTATTACATAGAGTCCTTTCTTGTAAAATGACAGCCGATGGAGCAGCATCTAACGAGAAGACCTGTACGTCAGCCGAATCCATCACAAAAGAAGCTTTCCCAATCTCCATCAGCCATCATTTCAGTTTATATCTAACAAGAGAGAACGATATGTAATAAACAACAGTGAGCTGTAAATAACGAGAATCCGATATGTAAGGGACAGAGCTGTATATAACAAGAGGGAACTATGTAATAAGGGGCGGCAATATATATAAAAAGAGACTGTAACAAAAATATATATATACCGTATTTTCCAGCGTATAAGACGACTTTTTAACCCCTGAAAATCTTCTTAAAAATCGGGGGTCGTCTTATACGCCGGGTACGGACCAATCTGCATACGGTGGGGGGAGTGGTCCCAATGACGAAGGGAGGGGGAGTCTCAGAGGGAAGGTGTTTAATACCTGATCGTATCAGCGCTGCTCTCTGAAGGTCTAGGCGCTGGGGGGCGGCGTCGGCGGCTCCTCTCTGTGCAGCCTAGGGGGCTCTGTGCTGGGGGACTCTTTGGGCAGAGTCGGGGCTCTACAGGCATTTCCTAAATCCCCGGAGGCCCCGGCAGCTCCATTGCTGCGATGCGGTGGCCTCCGAGAAAATGGCCGCTGCATGCTCAGATTCAGATCTCGTCTCAAGATCTCGGGAGACGAGATCTGAAACTGAGCATGCACCGCCCTCAGCGGCCATTTGCCCGGAGGCCACCGCATTGCAGCAATGGAGCTGCCGGGGCCTCCGGGGATTGAGGAAATGCCGGCAGAGCCCAGACTCTGCACAAAGAGCCACCTGCGCCGTCCCCCAGCACAGAGTCCCCCAGGCTGCACAGAGAGGAGCCGCCGCCATCCCCAGCACAGAGCCCCCCAGGGTTGCTGAAAGAGGAGCCGCCAACGCCACCCCCTGCGCCTAGACCTTCAGAGAGCAGCGCTCATACGATGACGTAACAACACCTTCCCTCTGAGAGGCCCCCTCCCTTCGTCATCGGGACCACTCCCGGCGTATAAGATGACACCCGGCGTATAAGAAGACCCCCCCCACTTTTAAGAAGATTTTATATTTTGACTAGAAAAGTTGGGGGGTCGTCTTATACGCCCAGTCGTCTTATACGCCAGAAAATACGGTATATCTGTAGCTTGGTCGCCATAAAAGGAAGGGGGCCGAGACACATTTCTTGCACATGGCCTCTAAGCTGTCAGTGTCCACCCCTGGCTTTACTAAATAGCAGCTGGCATGACCATGAGCTGAAAGAAGAAGAGACTGGATGATCATTTTCCCTACAGAAAGTTCACAGCTGAGCCATCTCAACGAGAAGGTCAAGCGAGGAACCTCCGTATGTGACAACTATATGCTTTAATAGGGAAGCCTTAGTTAGGGACAAACACTGTAAGGCATACCTAGACAAAGTGTGACTGGCGGGTCACATCAGGCCTTCGGACAGACAGCTGAAGGCCTGAAAACACTGGCCCACGGCTACACCATGGGGCCACCTTCCCCTGCCCGGTGTCCCAATTTCACTACAAAGTTGTATATTATTTCCCGACTCTATCCCTCAAAATATTGCTGCTAATTGTTGTCCTTTGGCTTTGATTAAGGTGGATGACACTGGACGTGTGTAGCCCTGGTCTGTCAGGCACACATTGTCCTGGAGGATGCGTGGACAGGAACTGGCGTAATGCTTGATATTCATTCGCTTCACACCTAGACACACCCACAAAGTATAAAAGGCAGTGACATTCAGCCTAAGTGTGCAGTCAGTCAGTCTAGAGTCAGGAGCCAGTGCAGAGCTAGTGCAGTTCTGTGCAGGAGGGAGTGGAGAGATTGCCTGTCAGCAGTGAGACAGTACGAAAGTGGAGGCTAGTACGGATGACCGAATATTATCCTAGCCTAGTCAGTGCTGTTCATAAAGTCAGACAGAAGAGAAAGCTGGAAAGGAAGAGTCTTACAACAGTGTCTTCAGTCGCCTGTCCCAAGGACAGTGAAGTTCAGATGACGTGCTCCTGAACTAGAAGAAAACTGAGAATCTGTCAGTGAGCTCTACAGAAAGAAGCGAGAAAGATTGCCTTTATTACCTTAGGAAAGTGAAGTGCTTATGTTAAGAGCGCGAGCAGGGCGAAGGGCACAGTGGAAGTATTATAGAGGTGCATTGGACATTGGATTGTTCGCACTGATTGCCGGTCACTGGGGACCGAAGTGTTGCCATTGCTTCAAGCAGAGTAACAGAAAAACCAGAGGTTCGCTGGACTTCAAGTCGCAGGAACAAGCCCCTCAGAGTCGGTACGTAACTGGAGTCAGGGAGAGTGAGAACTTTGAGCTCAGCGCAAGCAACAGGAGGAACTCAGCTCTCTCAAAAGGAAGGCTCCTACCACTACACTGACCGGGCAGTACAGCTATAGACCTAGCTGGAGTATTTTGGAGTAACATAGCTACATGCGAGTTGACTCATCATATTGACCGGCTCCCGGGACCTGCCTGAACAACTTGAAAGTAAAAGGTATGGAAAGAAGCCGCATTGACTGAGACTGTGTTATTTCATCTGCACACTATACCACCCACACCATAGACTCGGAGGGACCAGTCCCACCTGTAGGGGACCCAACAACCAGCTGCTTCACCATCCCCTCAGAGTACTAACCCGCAGCGCTGGTCTACAGTGACCAGAAACTACAGGTGGCGTCACGAACTGATACTTATTCTATATCCCCTGTAAATAACCCCTATCATACGCCTGACCGCCAGGGACACGGACCGAGCCACCGCTGCCAGTGACAAATCCCATAGACTTCCATGGGCTCGGCTCCGAGTACTCCATATCCCTGGTAATCCACAATTGTGGTGCGGGTCACACAGACGCGTTGGACCACATTTAATGTGGGGCACTACATATAATGTATAATGTATGAAGCCAGGCTAAGGATCAGTCAGTGACGGGTACTGACTCCCGTTTGCAGTAGCTCTCTCCAAGCCTCACTGTGACTTATTGCTGCAGAGTGCAGACTCTATAGCAATCCTGCAATAGTGACTTGTAGAATTGCTGCTTCCAACAGGTGGCGCTATAGAGTTCAAGTCCTCTTCTTCTCTGGAGAGGCAATCTGCGTGCAGATAGACACAGGATCTGGTGATGTCGGAGGCCTCCTGCCCCTGGCACTCTGCTGACCTCATCTATAAAGCTCCTCTCCAGCAGATGGAAGAAGCGCAGAGTGATCATAACATGAGACCAGCAGACGGCATGCAGTGTTGGTGTGTCTACAATACTGGGATGGTTGGGCCAGTGCCAGCGGCTGTCTTCTAAAGCTGTAGACTAGTGGGTGGCTGGAAACTGCTGCTGGAAGGACCTGCCCAAGGGGTATTTGCCCCTCTGCCCCCTGTCCCAGCCCGCCCCTGCTCAACATAATATATTCCAGTGGATTAAACATTGAGTGAGAGCAAATTGTGAGGATTTTGCATATTTACATTCCATGACAGGCTAGAATAAAGTACAGAACAATGAACATGAAGCAGGTCTCCAGCTCTCTGCCCGTTACCGTTTCTGCACAAACTCTCATGAATAATTGCAGAGATCATGATCCAAAGAAGGAATGTCCCCCCAGAGCCAAGCACTCCCGATCTGAGCCCCAGGGCTGTACTCACTGCGCTGTCCTCGTGTAGCAGCCCCAGCATCTTCCACAGCTTCATCTACATGCGAGTCTCTGACATTCTCAATCAGCTGAAGAGAAGGAAGAAGAGACAGTTCATCACAATTAAATGTGTCCTCTGGACAGGCTTTCATACAAGTATACTATATCATATATCTATACTATCTATCGCGCACAAGTATTATCGATATACTGTATCATATCATATTGGCATTTTTGCCAATTTTTTTGGCATGAATACTTCTCAATTATTGACTTTTTGAGTCAAATAATTTTTGCTTTTTTTTTTCTTAAAGTTGTCTTTTGTTGTTTAGTTCATTTTCTGATTTTTACTTCAGTTTGGCTTTTCCAGTTGTTTTAGAACCGATTTATCAATCGCGACCTTTTTAAATAAATGTCAAAATTTTGCACAAATGTGCTCCGGTCCTTTACTTGGGTGATTTTACGTGCGCCAGTTGTTTTAGTGCACTTTTTACTCCATTTTGCTAAAGTAAAAAGTGGTGGAATGAGTCAAAGACAAAAAAGTGCACTTTTGATTTTATGCAAAACACAAAGGGTGTGAATAAAAGAAGCAAGAAGAATAAAGCCACAAGTGAAAACCACAAGGCGAAAAACAGAATGGACTTCAAAAAGAAAAACTGCAATTAGTGAATGGGGTCCTATGTGTACAGTAAATGAAATGTTAAAAATATAAAGAGAATAAAGGGGTTGTCCACTATACAGACAACCCGTTCTGAATCCCTGTGTTTTCCCTTCAGTAAAATATTAACACTAAGGCTCACCTCCGCTGCTATTCCAGTGGTGTCGGCACTGGAACTCCTGTTATGTCACATGATATCTGCGGCCAATCAGTAGCGTGATAAAGGATCCAAGAATGGAATGTTCATCTTAAAAATGGAACACCTTCCAAAATACTATATAACATCCCATAATTCCCACCTCAAAATTAATTGTATCCATAGGTGATAAATCTCTTGGAGACTCCCAAAAAAAAGGAGAAATCTACAAATCTCCGGGAAAAACTCCTGGGTGACCCACATACTAATCTCTCCCAAAAACTGTTTTTCTCTCTACTTCCTAATGCCATAGTAGATATTGAGCTAAAGCCAAGGTGCCCTAGGATGCTGTATGCCATGGTGCCCCAGGATGCTGTATGCTATGGTGCCCCAGGATGTTATGTGCCGTGGTGACCCAGGATGCTGTATGCCATGGTGCCCCAAGATGCTGTATGCCATGGTGCCCCAGGATGCTGTATGCCATGGTGCCCCAGGATGCTGTATGCCATGGTGCCCCATGATGCTGTATGCCATGGTGCCCCAGGATGCTGTATGCCAAGGTGCCCCAGGATTCTGTATGCCAAGGTGCCCCAGGATGCTGTATGCCAAGGTGCCCCAGGATGTTGCATGCCATGGTGACCCAGAATGCTGCATGCCATGGTGCCCCAGGATGCTGTATGCTAAGGTGCCCCAGGATGCTGCATGCAATGGTGACCCAGAATGCTGTATGCCATGGTGACCCAGAATGCTGTATGCCATGGTGACCCAGAATGCTGCATGCTATGGTGCCCCAGGATGTTGTGTGCCAAGGTGCCACAGGATGCTGTATGCCAAGGTGCCCCAGGATGTTGTATGCCATGGTGACCCAGAATGCTGTATGCCATGGTGGCCCAGGATGCTGTAAGCCATGGTGACCCAGGATGCTGTATGCCATGGTGCCCCAGGATGTTGTATGCCATGGTGCCCCAGGATGCTACATGCCATGGTGCCCCAGGATGCTACATGCCATGGTGCCCCAGGATGTTGTATGCCATGGTGCCCCAGGATGTTGTATGCCATGGTGCCCCAGGATGTTGTATGCCATGGTGACCCAGAATGCTGTATGCCAAGGTGCCCCAGGATACTGTATGCCATGGTGCCCCAGGATGCTGTATGCCATGGTGCCCCAGGATGTTGTATGCCATGGTGCCCCAGGATGTTATATGCCATGGTGCCCCAGAATGCTGTATGCCAAGGTGCCCCAGGATGCTGTATGCCATGGTGACCCAGAATGCTGTATGCCGAGGTGCCCCAGGATGTTGTATGCCATGGTGCCCAAGAGCGGAGGGGAGCGCAGGACCAAAACAGAACATCTTGACTGGGGGTTAATAAGTAAAAACTCTGCAAGCAGGACATAACTGTACCCACATCCATTACGATTTTAGAGTTATTCTCCCAGGCATTCATAAGTGAGGATTGTATTACTGCCCATTCCACCAATAATGATTCATTGCTAAATCTAGCAGAATCTTGACGTCAGGTACCTGTGATTAAAGAAACTCTGAAGTGAACACATACAGAAAGATGAATATGATCATCGTATTTCTAAGTAACAGCTCTGGTCACTAACACTAAGCAAATCCTCCATCTGGTTTTTGTTTTTTTCTGTCAAGTTGATTTAACATTAACAGTAAATTGCCCAAATTTGTCCAGTGTAGTAGGCTAGTAGACAGTATAATAGGAGCCCTAATAACAGTAACCCGGGGCGTGCCGTAATAGATGCTGATGACACTGACGTCAAAAAGTGGTCTGTGGCGGAGATCAGAAGAAACGGGGAGAGGGCGAGTAGCGGAACGTCTGATGTCGGTAAAGGCATAGGTTGGGGTTTGGGCAGGGATCTGCATCTTTATTTAGGTGGTGGGAGGTGTAAGGTGTGATCTGTGTTCATTTCAGTGTATAATGATGGGGTCATATGTACGATTTGTGATTAAATGCTGCAGATTGTGTTGTGTCATGTACAGTGGGACTCCAGTCCAGAGTCCAGGTCACTGGTACCCAGTGGCTAGACAGGAGTCCCGAAAATCTATTACCTTGCGGCGTCCCTGATGCAACATTTGAACTGTCCAATCAAGGGCCGCGCCGGGGACCATAGAAGGTAAGAGATTTGCGAGACTCCAGTCCAGCCGCCAGGTACCACTGACATCGCTGTGTGCATCATCTCCGTACTATGACATCACTATGTGCATCATCATCATACCATGACATCACTATGTGCATCATCATCATACCATGACATCATTATGTGCATCATCATCATCATACCATGACATTACTACGTGCATCATCATCATACCATGACATCACTATGTGCATCATCATCATACCATGATATCACTGTGTGAGTCATCTCAAAACCATGACATCACTATGTGCATCATCATACCATGACATCATTATGTGCATCATCATCATACCATGACATTACTATGTGCATCATCATCATACCATGACATCACTATGTGCATCATCATCATACCATGACATCACTGTGTGCATCATCATCATACCATGATATCACTGTGTGAGTCATCTCAAAACCATGACATCACTATGTGCATCATCCCCGCACCGTCACACGACTATGTCACGAAGTAGATAATTCCTGTACTGGGATGTCACATTAAGGATATTCTCATACTGTGATGTCAGTGTGTGAATTATTATTATACATAAGATACAAATATTTTTTTTGCTATGGGGACCCATAATATTGGCCAATATATCCAATGGATAGAGGGTTCACTGATGCAAACCCTACACCCTAGTTCTAAATCTTTAAACCTAGTTCCAAGTCTTTTATCTATAGGCAAAAATGACCATAGTCACCATAAGTGATGTCCAGGTTCTAGTAGAGAACTGCCTACAAATGGGCCCCGCTAAACCGTGACAGATTTATTGCATGCAATAGTTATATGAAACCATGGAAATCCAGCAACAACAAAAGTCTCAGGACCTTTCATCTACAACTATACAGAAATCTCAGAGGGATGGACAGTAAGATCTAGAACATATGGGGTAGATGCTACATTCCACAAGCCTGGCTTCATTCTACAACAGCGGGTGATGTCTCTTTTATAAAAATCTTATATAACAAACACATTTTCTTGAATATAGCGACTAATGGATGAGATTCACGTGTAGTCATGGCGGGGCCTTATGTTTGTTGAGTGATAATAAGCTTTTTTTATGTGTTGCTAAGGCCTTATTCACATGTACGCGAATGATGTACGTGTCCTATCTGTGATCTTCAGGAATACGATATCTACCCATTAAAGTCTATAATGGCATTCACATGTCCGTGGCTTTATTTTTTGCAGAACGAGTGTTCACAAATAAATCACAGCGACCTATCTGTTTTTGATTGGAGTCACGGATCAAAATGCCCATACAGTCAATGGGTGTGCGAAAATAACGGTCAGGACATGGACGCCATCAGCGTACAGTCAACACTGCAATGTACAAGAGAAGCTTTGTCATTTATTTATTTTTCTTTTCATATGTGAATATGATTGATGAAAGTGACCGGACACTGAAAAAATTGGACTGATTTTTTTTTTGTCCGGCGCTTTTCCCCGACATACTTTACCGTTCCTGTAGGCCCCCCATCCACAAGTTCAATGCCAAAAGTATGTTCTTTTGGCATCTGTTCGGAAGGCGTATGTCACGTACAGTGTAGGAAAGACTAAGTGCAACACGAAGGGATAAGGGGAAGGGAGTCCAACACTAGGGAAGGGGGGAGTTAAGACCCCTAGGCAAATCCAACGTTACCCTGTCTGCCCTAAGCTTCCCTGTATAGGTTCCGCACCCATCGCTGAGCAGAACACTTAAACCCTGAATGACCCTAGAAGTAAGCCCTACTTACGCAAGGACGGGGTGACCCCATTGGTCGATCCCCACTAAAACTAAATACAGAAGGGAAACATAAACAAGGGGAACACTTAGCTTGAGTAGACTCAGAGAGAAACACAGACGTCCTCCAAACACCAAAGAGGAAGATAGCCCACTGCTATAGCTCCAAGCCTCAACAGGGGGGGAAATGGAAATATCACTGCCAACTCCCAGCAGCAAGCTGTGAGTCTATAAACACCCCGGTCCAGGTGTGTCAATTAGAGCTGGGGGAGGTTTCCTAAATTCAGAAGGACAAGGAAGAAGTCTGCAAAGACAACCGCTGAGACCATCTTAGGCTAGAAGCAGTGCGACTGCAGCCTCTGAGACACCCGTGACAGCGTGTATCAGTTACTGGTACTGTATAGGAAGTTGCACCAATCACGTTCTATTAAAGTTTGATCAAAGGAATTCCTCTGATGACCTATTTTGTAAAAGTGTACAAGCGCACAAAACAGACCTTGGCCAGACCACTCATCGAATACATATAGAAGCCACCCGCCTCTGCTCTGACGGTGGATGTCGAGTGTAAAAAGGATGTTCATCACTCCCGATCCTTAGTTCTCATGACATGCGAGGTAAACGGCAAAGATTCTGGCAGCAGTTTATTCCCCTCTCCCCATTAAAAAAAACCTGGATCTCGGAGAAACAATCAGCCAATAGTTATTTCATGTAGCTGTACACCTGAAACCCATCTTCTCCAAGTCCCACTAAGTCGGGGCCGGTAGGTAGTTAGTGCGAGGAGCCACAGTATTACGGCACAGTAATGGCACCAGGAGAGGAGTGGTGCCCATGCCATTACTTGTAGGTGCACTTTACCGCTGGTACAGGGAGTATTATGGAGCTGGCACCCCATTCCAATGTCCCGGAGTGGAGAGAGCTCTGATCATGATCGCTTAAACTTGCAATCAATGCCGACTGCGGCATCCAGGTGGTTTCATAGTGAGGGGCTTCCATATGTCAAACCATCAGCCCTCAGCAACTAAATTGCAAGGTTCGGATGTAATGCCATGGCAGCTGAAGGTCTAGGTCTAGATGCACGAAGGGTCCAACCTTGATTACCTGCTTGTCATTTTTATCCTGACAGACATAATACCCAAGGAACAAGATTTACCGAGAGGGTCATTGCTGAAGAAGCAGTAGTGTGGAAGTGGAAACGTGAGCATACTTTGGGGGATTTTGTACAGCATACCGCACTGTTTTATTTTATTTTAGAGGCCAATAACTCTTTTTAAAGCCTAACATAAAAAAAAAGTAAAATGCAATAAAACTGGTTCTGTGGAGACTGCAGGTAAAGTACTGTACCGCTTTCTTCCTTTTCTGACGTTGTGCTCTTAAAGTCTTTTTCAACTGCGCCACCTCAGCGTCATCATCATTATCCTGGAGCTCCTGAAGGGAAAAAATAAACCCAAAGACCATTAATAACAATAAATATACATGACAACACTCCAGCATTTTTGGTTTTTGCAGTGCTGGAGTGGTGCTACTAATCTAAGGTCTCTGGCCATAGTCTTACACTTACCTCCTGGTGTCTTCACCTATTAATCGGCACCGCTCCGGTCCCGCAGCACCATCTTGTGATTGCAACTTCTGACTGGCCAGATGTATTGGTCACAAGCTCTCAATGAAAGTTTATGAGATCCAGAAAGAGAATCTCATAGGCTTGTATTGAAGAGTGACCTCCGGCTCTGCCCAGCAAACACTGAAGACATCCGGCAGGTCAGAAACTGCTGAATACCGATGGGAGCGGCAGTGATAGAAAGTGAAGACGGCAACAGGCGAGTATAAGACTAGGGGCAGAGAATTTAAAGATTAGAAGCACTCCTCCAGCGCTGCAATAAAAAAAAAAAAAAAAGTCTAAGCAAGAGATTTCTGAAATCTCATACTTTGCTGGTACTGTAAAACGTAGCTGAAAGTAAAAAAAAAAAAGAACGGAGCAAAGAAACGCTGCAAAAACGCAATGTGTGAACGCAGCCTACGTCTGATCTGAGGTTTATTAGAAGGAAGGCTGATCTTTTGGCATACATCTAAAAGAAATATTTTCCCACTTACATTACCTGCATTTTTAGTGCAGAAACCTCAGGAACATCAGGCACTAAACTGTATCAGCATGAAAAAAACACAGAAATAAAAATGCAGCAAAACCTGCTTTTTTTAAGAAGCTTCTTTTTCTTTACTGCCAAGAGAACAGGTTTTGCGTGCAGAAAAAAAAAACAAAGCAAAAACAAAGTGTGAACATAGCCTTACTGCTGAACACCTTGTGACATTCAGAAGGGAGAATTATGGGCCTTCTAGAACTAGAACACCCGGTATGTTATGTGCATGCATTTCATTCAGAGGCACAAAGTTTATGGATGCCAATGAAAAATATCTAATATTTTGTACGATGCACCATTTATAATAGTGGGGTCTTCTTATGTAGCAGAGTGGGTCTTTGTTCTCCTTCAGGGACCGGTGTGACTGCAGACTGAGCCATGGCCCTCACATTCATGCCTACAGAAGCACTGGTAATATTACTGAACCGGTTTAGAGCTCTGCATAAGGGGCACAGAGCACAGAATTGCACAAGTCATATCAGCCGTGAAGGTAAAAAACACATTTCTAGTTTGGTAAGTGTTTGTGTAATGATAATTACACCCATGTATGTATCCTATGCATTGACTGTAATAACCTGAATGACACAATAAATGTCTAATCAACTTGTTTCAGAGGACAAATACGGTGCCTGGTCGTCTGCATCAGACCAAGAATTACATACATTTTCATGAACACTTTCCAATGCTTGGAAAATAAGCTGTAAAATTCCAGATGAATTTCATCATCTAGAAAAGCACCGCAGACCTATAAGCTTCCCCGAGCTCTGGCTGAGGTCACCCCACCACCATACACTGGGCTGATAAGGTTTCTTACAAACATGGACTCAGTTAGAAATGTATGACACATATCACACATAAAAACAAAGACCGCTGTGATAAAACGGAGAAAGTCAATAACAGTAATCTCTGGAATAGAACTTAAGGTCTGTCCAAATATATTATGTAATAACAGATATTTCCTAATATTATTGTAACACTGCTGCAGTTAAATCCGCTGGTGATCAGCTGATCTCACGCATCGGCTAGATAAACCTAGTGATCAGCTGTAATCCTTGAGGATGAACATTTCTCCTACAGCTGCCACTACAGATGAAATGGGATATTACATGGCATCCATAAAAACGGGTAGTAAATAGTGATGAGCAAACATGTGTTATCCGAGCATGCTCGGGTGCTAACCGATTGACTTCAGCATGCTTGAAAAATATGTTTGAGTCCCCGTGCCTGCATGTCTCGCAGCTGGTCGACTGCTGCAACACATGCACAGATTGCCTAACATCCAGGCAGCACTGGATCCCTTACATGCAGGACACAAGGAGCACTAGACAGAGTCCCTTATGCATAATATGGTCCGTCAGGTTTTCCATCATGGGGAGCAGTATTCAGGGGCTGATTATAATAGGGTCAATCTGGGCTACCGCCCAGGGCCCAGTGGTGTGGGGGGGGCTACCACAGGGCCGCCATCAGGGCATTACTGCCCTGACGGCGGCGCGCTGTGGCAGTTTAACGCTATTGACATGCGGGCGCCCGCACGTCAATAGTTAACAGCCGCCAGCCAATCGGAGGCTTGCAGCTGACGTCTGCCGCAGCGCACAAGTCGCCAGCGTCTGAAGTCATTGTCAGTCGCCGGCGAGTGCGCACTTGTGGAGGGAGCTTCAGCGCTGGAGCACGGAAAGGTAAGAAGAGAACGTGTGTTTTTGTTTATTTATTGAGCGGCAGGCGGGGGGACAGACTCACTGGACACATGGGGGAAGAATGCTGCCTGC
>VIAB01018759.1:23976-39232 GCA_009801035.1 Oophaga pumilio | reverse complement strand
TATTTTTTTTTTTTAGGTATTTGTGGTTCTGGTGATTTTACTAACCAGCTCCATTGTGCTGATTGTGTACATTTGCCTCCTTCCTCTTATACTCCAAACTTACTCCATCGCCTGGATCTGCTGGCACGTCGCCTATGGCCACTGGAATCTCATTCTGATAGTGTTTCACTATTACAAGGCAATCACCACCCCCCCTGGATATCCTCCGCAGGTAGCATCCACTTACAAGATACACATGCGCGACTGCTGCTTCATTCAGACTGGTCACAAGTTCCCTGTACTAGCAATCAATTGGGGTCTCAGTGGTGGGACCCCCAATGATTTATTAGTTATCACTCGTTCTCATCGGACTACCCCTATATTAAAGGGTTTGTATCAGTAGGATAGTGGATAAGTTATTCATCCCTAGGGGTCTAACCATTGGGACCTCCATGGATCGGCAGAGGGCAAGCATGTTCACCTCTGCTCCATTCATTCTCTGCCAGGTAATACTACGTTCAGCAATTTTCGGCAGTCCTTTAAAAAGCTATTGGAGTGGAGGTGCACATGCTCAACCTCTGCTCCATTCAGACAAGCTTCTGAATATCTTGGGGGACCCAGAGTTCGGACACCAGGAATTAGAGATGAGTATATCAATTTGCCGGACGCTGTGAGTCATTGGAACCTCGTCCTAGCTGCTGGTATCTCCGGCTCCTCTTTTGATTAATAGGCTGCATCATATCACATCGGGCTTACATGTTAGAGGAGGCATCGTGGATTCCGGCAGTAGGAGGAGGTTCCCAGGATCCCATACGGTGACCACGGTCTACTAATATGACTCCTGGACTTAGAATTTGCTCACCTCTACTAGGAATCAATAGGTTATCTGTTCTCTTATCAATAGGGAATAACTTAGGCACTTGTTGCAACTCCCTATAACTTGTAAATTGCAGGTTTGGCACTTTTTTTTGCATTTGTTTTATGCAACTTGTTCTTGCCATAAGTAATGTATGAAACTGTGGCAAAATAATATATTTTATCCTGTCCCTCCATTTCATTTTCATAGAATCAATGTATTTCCTTCACTTTGAGGGATTTAAAATTTCTGTTGTTTGTGCTCATCAGGCTCAAAAGAATATCCCCTCAGTGTCGGTTTGCCGGAAATGCATCGCTCCAAAACCTGCTCGGACTCATCACTGTAGCATTTGTAATAAGTATGTGATAAGATTTTTCTTTTCTTCTTCTTCCTTAGCATTGACCATTTTTGGGTTCAACAATCCTTTTCAAAGATAAAGGAGCTATTCAATGTCATAAAATAGAAACCCCCTTTTATGGAACCCGACGGCTGGGATCCTCTGGGGCGGGGGTAATCAGATGGTCGGTGGGTTTTATTTCATAAACAATGAATGGAGTGGAGATTGAGCATGCACAACTCCAGCATTCAAGATGAGGCTGTAGAGCTCCTTTCTCGGGAACTATCCGTCGGCAAGTTATCCCCTATCCTATTCCTTTGGAATAATGAGAATAATCCTTTGTGAATTCCCCATTTGTGACACGTAAGCTGTCTTTCCTCTATATAATTATGTGGTCAGTCCTCTTCACTCTCGTTCTAGACATTCCTACGCTATAAACATTTTACAGATCGGAGAGAAGTTTTGTCCTTATAAATAGTTATTATGGCGCCTTAGTAATAACACACAATGGGATCATTCACTAAAAACTCTTTTTACCTAACTGTGAAATAGAATAACGTAATTTTTATGTTCGGTCAGTAAATGTGATCTAGAAACAGGTTGTCCGCGATAATGAATTCTTATTAATCACCTTCTCTTCACAGGTGCATTTTGAAAATGGATCACCATTGCCGTATCCTTTGTGAATAGATTTGAGTCGATTATTATTTGTGAGAGGTGAATCACAATGTGGTATAAAGACCCCCGTGGATCACTGGGCGGCCCTGCCCAGGTCTGTCTCACCTCCGTACATGAGAATCCCCAGGTTTGGAGGGGAGTAGAGCTAGACTGAGGACGTCATGTGTCTAGGGTGGAGGTCTCTGCACCAGGACTCCCTCCGAGCAGATATCTAACTTGTCACCATAACTTGTCAAAGTTTTGTGAAAGTGAAGTTATTCTTCAAACCTTTAAAAAACAATAATGAAGCTGTGTTTTCTTATGCGTTGGATAAGTTATTCTTTAACGTGTTCCCATTGTAGCCTGGCTTAATAACTGTGTGGGGCACCACAACCATCGCTACTTCTTCTCCTTCTGCCTCTTTATGACCTTGGGTTGTATCTACTGTAGTATCAGCAGCCGCGTCATGTTCCGGGAAGCCTACGCAGCCATCGAGGTGAGAGTCTCTGTGCGGATAATACCGTTCTGGTATCTGATATAGTGTTTGTTGTCAAGGCTAAACTAAGGCATCATGTGTACAGACACTGAAAAAGCAGGGGGTGCTGGGTGATTTGGGCTGAAGAACCAGTGTGATTAATAATGCAGATCTGGAGGAGAGTGGGCTGTATACTTGAGATCGGTTTCAGCTAGTTACTTGCCCACTCCTCCCCCCCGACTAGTTTGGAGGTGATCCGGTGCGTGTTGTTGCCGTAGCTCTAGAAGAACATCTTGTAGATGCTTCATAAAGTGGCTGCACACAGTCCCCGAACTCATAATTGCAGAAGATGATGGGGGGGGAAAAAAGATACTGAGGTTGTGGCAATGATTTCCTGCACTAATTTCGTGTAAGAATCTGCTTAACTAATGTTAGGGGAAAACTACACATAAAAGGAGTGAGTCGTTGTCCTCCACACCCCTGCCCAGTTTTGAGAGCCTGCAAGTCATCCCGCCCATGCCGAGTTTTAAGAGCCTATGGTTGTCCTCCATGCCCCCACCCTGTTTTGAGAGTTTGTGGGTAGTCCTCCACGTCCCTACCCAGTTTTGAGAGCCTGCATGTTGTCCTCCACTCCCGTACATAGTTTTTTTTTTTTTTTTGTTTGTTTTTTAGCATCCACGGGTGATCATCCCCTCCCAGCTTTGAGCACTCGCAGGTCATTCTTCATGCCCCCCCCCCAGTTTTTTAAGCGCCCATGGGTTGTTTTCCTTCCCTCTGCCCAGTTTTGAGCTCCCACGGGTCGTTCTCTACACCCCTGCCCAGTTTTGGTCATCCGCAGGTCATCTTCCACGCTCCTGCCCAGTTTTTGAGCGCCTGCGGGTCAATCTCTACGCCCCTGCTGAGCTTTGAGCCTCACCTCCCCCCTTCATACTCACCTCCATTCCCCTCCTCCCGCTAAGAGAGAGCTTGTGTGTATGTGTGTGTGTGTACACTCCTCCATCCACCCCAACACCCGTGCCCAGTAAGAGAGGCTGTAAGTCCTCTACCCCTGTCCACTCAGAGAGAGAGCCTGTGAGTTCTCCTCCATCCTTGTGCCCACTCTGAGAGCATGTGAGTCCTCCATCAGTCTACCCCCGCCCACTCAGAGAGAGAACCTGTGAGTCCTCCTCCACCCTTGTGCCCACACCGAGAGCCTGTGAGTCCTGTTCTTTAAACCATTGCTGTGTGTATAAAGCGCAGCCAGTCACTCTGGGCAGGATTAAGGACTCACAAGCATTCAAGAGTTTCTTTTTAACCAATAGCCGCTTGTCTTAGTGGTATCCAGTATACCCTCCTCTCTTTCTCTCTGTCCTTCCTCGTATTTCCGGAGTTCTACAGAACGTTGCTCGGTTCCACTAGACGGTAATTGTGGTCCTATTTCCCTCCTATTAGACAATGAAGCACCAGGAGGCGGAGAGGCTCCAGCATGCAGGCAATGAGGTGGGCTAAGTGGCTACCTATATGTGTGACTAACGTACCTCACGTCCTGCTGATCACGCCCGACTCCACTGTTCTCTGTCTCTATAACGTCCTGTCTGTATATTGTCCGTCTCTGCTCTTCTGGTGTAGAATGCCATAATGTGACTAACCAGTGTACGGTGCCATGACTAAAGCTGCAGGAGTCTGTGCGATAAGAGGACACGGGATAGAAAGCCTTAAGGCGGATCTGTCACTAGATTAACAATACAGGCTGCATACAGGATTTCATAGACTGGATGAAGCGGCTGTACTTACTTTTAAAAACCACGTCAGATCGCCTATTTAATCCTGATATGATGAGCATTTTGTTAGTGGTTGAATGCATGAGTCCTCAGTCTCCACCTACCCAGCCTGACTGCTGCAGGTTGTACTGAGCAGTCTGAGATCTCAGCAGGGAGGAGGGACACTGAGGAGCTGTCAATCAGACTAGGTGGGTAGAGCTTAAAGAGCAGGGAAGAGTGACACAGGGAAGCGGTCAGTCAGACTAGATGGTCAAAGATTGTGTAAACTTATAAAAAGGATTAAACAGCCCCACTTGCATGGATTTTCACAGTAAGTTCACCTGCCCCATCAAGCTTAATTATATAATGTAATATTCACAGGTCCCCTCTCTAATTTTTTTTATTATTGTTCCAATAATTATGCCTAAAATATAATTCTTCCTTTGCTTGTAGTCGCCACTCTATATAAAGTTTGTGCAGACATTAGCCAGTCCAGGAGGCTTTTTGTTGAGTTTGATGTTATTATATGAGGCCTTTCAGCGCGCAACACAAGCCAAGACGAGGGGCGACGTATGTGTAAAGCGCACACAAATTGTATACCTACATCAGCATTAATGCTCAGTTCCGTATGTTCACACATTTTCCTCAATTCCTCATTTGCGTCACTTTTCCTTTTTTTTGCCATCTGGCATTCGTTGTTTTTGTGTCAGATTCTTGAAAACTGTGCACGTGGTTCATGTTTTTCATGGAAAATTAAAAATGTGTTTTTTTTCTTTCAACCGTATTTGCGATTTTGTTTAATGTTTGGGGGTTTTTTTTGCTTAAAAAAAGTTTTGTTCCACTAAAAGTTGGCCTGTGGAATACATTTGGCAATTAAGTGTAACAACTTTTTAAAGCTGCAATTGATGAATCGGCCTGAAAACATCAGGAAAAAAAAACAACCCCCCCATCCACAATGATTATCCTCAAAATAAAAGAAAAAGAAACAAACTGGTGAACGCATGTAAAAGAGACTTTAAAAAAGGTAAAAAGAATAAGGCGAAAACTGAAAAATATGTGACAAGCGCCAAAACCTAGATTAAATCAGGCGCAAATACACTAATGACTTACGCCCTTTGTCTTTGCAGCGATATTCATTATCCCTGGACAGCAGCATAGATTTCTTTTTACATGATATCAAAGATTCTGGCAAGAATGTTGTAATTCTGGGGAAATTAATGCAAAAATAAACAATTTTTCGTTTTACAATTTTTAAATACCATGAAATAAAAATTGCACCGTGAACTCGGCTTTAGGCCGATGTGACTTAAAAGTTCACTAAATGCAGAAAATGCCCCCCAAAAATAGCAGAAAACAAATCTGAGCACTTTATCTCCTATTTGGTATCATGAAATATATAAATCTTCTGTGACTCGGGAGCTCAGCCTGGTGCTCCTCTTCCTCACTGTGTTGTGTGGCTGCTGACTGCAGCAGGAGCCTCCCCCCTCTGTTCTCTTTGCAGTAGGTAGAAGATTGCTAAGCCTCCACCAACCCTCCCAAAAAACCCACAGACTGCCTGGCCAGCATTAGATTAACCCCTGCATTCTCTGTTTCTACAAAACTGATTGCTTCACAATTAGAATTCTGGGATGACTAGAACTAAGGTTTATTTGCATATTTATGTTTAAGCTTAGTGTTACTCTAATACAGGGGAATTCCTCATTTTGGACCCTCCCCGATTAGCTATAGCAGATACAAAAATAACATTTCTTGTGCTGGTGGACCCTGCATGTCTGTGCATTATGCAAAGAGCTGACTGATTTCAGTTAGTGCTGTGTAATACTTTTTTTCTCCAGTGGAGGCAGTGCAGGAAAATTAAACACTACAAGGTGTCATCACAGATAACTGATGATCAGCAGAAGAACGACTTGTGATAAGCTTATAGTTAGTGATCCCTTATGCCCAAAAAAAAAATGTCCAAAGCGGAAAACACTGATTTTTAAAGGTTCTGGTTTTTTTTATGGAACCCCTTTAAATACTTGTGTTTATGTGAGGCATAGTTCCAACCTGTCTAAAATACACTGAAACTATGTATATTTTATGTCTTTTTGATGTCTTTCTTTCAGACGTACAGCCAGACGCCACCTCCAGCCTTCTCTTTTCGGGAGAGAGTTTTTCACAAGTGTATCATATACCTCTGGGTGCTTTGCAGGTACGATGTTAGCAGCCGCCCTCCTGGGAAAAGGGGAGCAAAAAATGAAAACGTAAAAATGAAAAAGGGTAAAGTCTTGAAGAGGTTAAATATGAAATAAAAATAAATATATAGAAGTTCAAATCTTACTCCCATTTTTTTTGGCCAGAAAGCAACTAAATTGGACCCCCCTCCAAAAAAGAAAAAAAAAAATTAGAAGATTTAGTATCTCAACGTGTCCCTGTGCAAACTAATACGTATTGTAATATTTATCCCATCCATTGACCGCCAAAACGAGAAGAATAAAAAGCAGAATTGCTCTTTTATGGTAACTTTATTCTAAAAAAAGGGAATAAAGAGTGATCAAAAAGTCACATGGACCTCAGAATGGTGATGATAAAAACAGCTTGTGCAGCAATAAAAAAACAAAAACTGTCTCTAAAACACAATGGATCGACTGAAAGATCTTAAAGTTACAGCTCTTGGAAGGCGAAGAGGAAAAAATTGAAGGCTAGAGAGGAGCCCTGTGGCCTGCATTACCCTGGGGCCCTCCCTGTCTGTGCTGATATAAGCTCTCTGTGCAGTACTGGCGGCTTTTGCTTGTACGAAGTAGTCAGAAGGAGCAAGCAGAGCTGTAGTGTAAAGCATAGGGGTGAGATAGGAGGCGGATTTCAGTGCAGCTAAACTGTTAGTGGATCTGTCCACTCTCCCGATGTTCTAGTAAATGTATTTTCTGATACTAGTTCACTTTGTGCTGTTCCTCTGTTAATCCTCCTGGAAATGCATATTTAATATTATAGTTAAATATTAGCCATAGTTAATAGGGTTCGCTAATTAGAAGAACTGTCTGTTTGGGCAAACTCATAGACAACGGTAAGCAGGCGATCTCTTGGAGGTTGGATTAATCCCTGCTATTGGCATTTTGCAGCTCTGTCGCGGTGGCTCTCGGTGCCCTCACGCTTTGGCACGCCATGCTCATCACTCGAGGGGAGACCAGCATAGAGAGACACATTAACAAGAAGGAGAGAAAGAGGCTGCTGGATAAAGGGAAGGTGCGTGCCGTCTGCATTGACCCTTTGTTTTCTACACTATACGATTAAATAAACACTCCAGGCGATTGGGGCGTGGCTGTCAGCGGTGGGGGCGTGGCCTACAGCAGTTTTAACAGTCCATATAATTTTAGCCTCTGGTAGGTGTGATCCAGGCACCTTCCCGGTGTAAATGCAGGACATTTTCAAAGAAAAAAAATATATATTTTTCAGCACTGGTTGTTTTTATTTTTGTTTGGTTTTGCAGATATTTCACAATCCGTACAGCTACGGCCGCTTCAGCAACTGGAGACTTTTCTTTGGGGTTGAATCCCAGTTGTAAGTTCTCATCAGATGTAGAATTAAATTATAAAGACGTCTATTGTGTCATTTTTTTTCTTGAATGCATGAGTTTGAGGTTAAATAATCGTTTTGCAATTAAAACTTTTTGGACAATTTTTTTTAACTTTATCTGATTTTTTTTTTTTTTATGCTTCAGTTTACATTCTTGGTTGTAAAATGAGCTAACTGAGAATCTGTCAGTGAGCTCATTTTAGGGTTTATAGCTTTTATCTCTCCTCCTGATATCCTGTATGCTGATTTCTGGCCACATCAACATTGAACTGAAGTTACAAATCGGCTTGGAAAAGAGATAAAGAGATAAGTTATAAATCTTGCTACGCAGCAAGCTCACTGATGGATTCTCAGTTAACTCATTTTGCAGCTAGCAATTGTCAGAGTCAGGATTTTTTCTCTCTCGATCCAACCTCGAGGTCAGGTTACAGCTCGGGTACCTAGAGATGGGAGAAATAATTCAGAGAGACACAGAGTCCTTTTCTGTCCAAACACATTTCTGTTTATTGAATCGGAAGGGTGATCTTTTATAGGACATCGAGGCGCTTCTTTCACACAATGTAAAGTGAAGCATAGAGCTCTGGCTAAGCTAACATTCCCAAAACTTAATACAATCCAAATGCAAAAATGATTATAACTCAAAGTACATGTAATTAAAAAAAATGCTACCAAAAAACAAGCAAAAATACACTGACAGCAGGGGGTGCCATAACAAGTATGTAACAGCATTGTTTTTTGTTGTGTCTCAGGCAATGGATCACTCGTGTTCTCCTCCCGTCTGCACACCCGGCTTATGGCGACGGTTTGACATGGAGCGCTCCACATTGGATCCCCATGAAACAAGCGTCTGTCCTTGCAATATAGAGAGAAAACGTTTCCCCCAGGGAATGGTGCGATGTATCACCGGACACTTTATAATGTCCAAACAATTGTGTTTGTGTTACACCAGCAAAAAAAAAGAAAAGTAACATGACCGACGGGAGAAAGCTTCATCAGCCGTCCTGTCCCGCGTAGACTGGGTCCCCGCCCGATAATGACATTAGAAAGGGGAAAAAAAATATCTATCTTCTTCCACAAACAGCACCCCAGATGGCAGTGCCTGGTATTGCACTATTAAAATGAATAGGGCTGACTTGCAATGCCAGAGGCCACCTGTGAATAGAAGTGGCGCTGTTTGTGTTCAGATTAGAAAGCTGTCACTGCTTTCTTTCACAACCTCTTTATATATCTGACAAGATGCCATCTGGTCCCGGTGACTGCTGACAGCTGCACTTAAAGAGAGAGCCGAAAATGCCTGTAACCTTAAAGGGCTCGTCCAGTGCTGCTCACTTACACGTCAGGGCATGAGTGGCATTAATGATGACCTCTTTTTAAGGCTTTAGACAATTCTTCTTTGTTGAAACCGTTCCTCGGCTGATCACACGGTGTCTTCATGCTTCACTTTATTCAGCAGCAGTATTTAGCAGCAAGTGTTCTGTTTCCCTACAGCTCCCCCACAGGTGAAGTGAAGTATTACACATTGAAATCGATGAGCTGTGCCAGGTCCTTCAGCACAAAGGCTTTGAGTACTGCACTGAAGGATTTCCTATTTGACTCCTTAAAGGGGTTGTCTAGAATTAGGAAAAAACATGCCCATCTTCTTCCAAAAGCAGTACTGCCCCTGTCTACAAGTTTTGTGTTGCTCTGCAGCCAAGATCCATTAACTAATGCAGTACAGTCCAGATACAACCTGTAAGATGGCGCTATTTTTTTGAAAGAAGGTAGACAAGCTTTTCGACTTTGAAGGGTCGTGAGACTCCTGCATTTGCTGGAATTTCTGTGTAATGTAGAGTCCCTGATTACTAGTTAAGAGGATTCATTAACCATGTTCCAGCCCATATTCATGCTTCTTCGCGGGCCTCGTATCCAGTATGGAGCGGTCAAGGTTAAAGGGATTATAAATTTTGTTTAAGAAACCAGTGCCACTTTTGTACATAAACTGCAATAACAGACCAAACATATCTGAACAGCTGCAGTGCCAGGCACAACCTATGAGCAAGAGTGGCGCTGTTTCTGTAAAATACACTTCTTTTTTATATTTAAGGGCAAGATTATGGTACTGTGGACGTCACACTCCTCATTCTCTTACAACAAAATTACTGAGATATTTTAAAAAATTTTTTAGATTACCGTATGTAGATTTTTATTTTTTTTTACCCCGTAGTGGTTTTAAAAGGGGCCAAAGAAATATTCACCCCATGGACTAATGCTGTGCGTTATAGAGATGGGTAATATGGATTGTACTTGTATTAATGATAATTTGCCCATTTTTGCCGATTGCTAAAAGCGAAGAGCAGAAAAGTGATGAGGCCTAAATGCGCCATCTATTTTGCATCAAATTTGGACAACCAAGAGGCGGCATTAAGTCACATATTGGGCTCATCTAGTTCAGCTTAGCACTTATAGGGAATGTGTCATCAGAAAATGAGCTATGGTTTACATCAGGTGCGTGTGTATGTATTTTATATTATAATTCTTTTTTTTTAATGTTTTGTCTTGAAATCAGATTATGATATGGGAAAACAAAAAAATAAATGGTGCAACTTTCACCCTGGCCATTGGGGCTATTCTACACTCCTACTTACTGA
Organism: Oophaga pumilio; assembly: GCA_009801035.1. Taxonomy (NCBI): domain Eukaryota; kingdom Metazoa; phylum Chordata; class Amphibia; order Anura; family Dendrobatidae; genus Oophaga; species Oophaga pumilio. The sequence continues at coordinate 29,010 of VIAB01018759.1, read as the reverse complement.
TTCAGGAATTCATATGTACATTAGCAGTAATAGACTGAATCAAAGTCTTTATGTATTGAAGCCTCTAATGAGCGTGTGCAGAGGTCATTGTGAAAGTAAGAGGAGGTGAGCTGTGATATCACCTATTGTGAATAGTGGATCCTGTGTTATCTACTGTATATAGAGGTGTTATCAGTCATTGTACAGGAGGAGGAGGTGAGCTGTGACATCACCTATTGTGAATGCTGGATCCTGTGTTATCTACTGTATATAGAGGTGTTATTTATCAGTCATTGTTCAGGAGGAGGAGGTGAGCTGTGACATCACCTATTGTGAATGGTGGATCCTGTGTTATCTACTGTATATAGAGGTGTTATTTATGTCATTGTTCAGGAGGAGGAGGAGGTGAGCGGTGACATCACTTATTGTGATTGATGTATCCTGTGTTTTCAGCTGTTACAGGTCACTGTAATCCTGCCTTTGATGATAATGTGGCTGAAGAAAACTCCCTGAAATGGCAGGAATCTAAAATAGCCTCTGTGGACAGTGTTCAGATTTCTTAAGTTGTGATATGAAAAAAAAATATTTTTTTTTTGTTAATACTTTTGTCAGTGATTTTAACAATCCCTTAATTAAAAACAATATTCTTATGGCATATTCCCTTTAACACCATTGTATGTTTCTTCTCCATTGTATGTTTTTTTTTAATAATCCTGGACAACCACATTGGAGAAACTGTCTTCCGTTCTGTATATAGTAAAGCTGGGAGTGTGTTGTATGGTTGCAGCAACGAGGGGGTTAATGGACAGGAAAGTGGTCATAGCCTGGAAGAGCTGGAGTCCATCGCATGAACACCCGGCACTGCCGCCGGCACTCAGACTGGAGCGTGCGGGTGCCTGTAATTCTATGCAGCCGCACTCTCCGGTACGAGTGCTGGGTGTTCATGCGAGAGAACCGTGCGAGTTTCTCACATGTGTGACCCCGGTCTAATGCTGTTATACCGCTTTATCTAGGCCTCCAGCTGTGATATAGTGCCGCCATAATGAATTCCCCACCTGCTAATAAAAGTTGGAATATTCTGTCCCAGTCTGCACAGCAAAGCTGAGCAAAACAGATCCGGAAATGTCAGTCCATTGTGTGTGCGCTCTGGTAATCAGGGAGACAATCACGATTTGTTTTTGTAACCTGCGTAGTCACATATTAATGTTACTATGTATCTTTTCATATATAATATACATTCCTAAAAATATGGCAGCAGCTGTTATTGGCCTGCACCGGCTCACTGTCTGGATTATTTTATTGACAGTGTAAATTTGCCATCCCGCATTGTCAGATTGCTCTTAGAACTTGCTTAGACTTGTAGTGCTCAGCGCCTCTCACCGAGTGACCGCCAGCAGCGTGCAGAAATTCTTCTATCTTTTCCCTCGTTAATCACCGATCACGAGCAGATTTTGGTAAATTCTTCCACCATTCCTGTTTGGTATAAAGCTCTGGCTGTGAAGATTGTGGAACATTGATGTGACTTATTTATTAAAACTCTTCTATAAAACTCATAAGCATGGTTTTCTGATTTGTCTGTCGGGTTAATAAGTACTCTTCGTGGACTTTCCCTTTGCTACCGATGCTGTATGCAGTAAGCTGGTGATTCCCATAGTAATGGTTCCCGTTAATCAGGCGCTGACATAGTCCTCTTTGGTAAGCGTGAGATCAGCCTCTAGTGATTGGGACCTGCGGTAACTTGGACCATCAGCTTGAGAAAAAAAAAAAGTGCAATATTCTGTAGCGTCGCTAGATCTGTTTGGTTCTGTAGATCAGAAATACCAGATCCATGATGGAAATTGCATACTCTACAGACCACCATAGTACCTTCAATTTGGAGCTGGCACATTTGCATTTAGCTACCTGCCTATTAAAAAAATAAATGTGATATTTAGATGGGACATCAATCTCTGCTGGAAATGTAGTAGAGGTCTCTGCTGTCCAGACCGGGGCATATCCTATAAGGTTGGGGGACTACACTGTGGCTTTGACAACCAACGTTTGCTAGGTGATGCTGTGTAACACAAATGAACGTGATTACATTGCACCCCTGAGGGTACGGTGACAGCGACAAGTTGGAAGAAGTCCAAACATGTCGAATATTTTACCCTCTAAGGCGCAATGCAATGTAGCAGAGACGCCGGGCAAACTCTGATCATGTAACAAGTGTGAGAAATAAGGATTTTTGGTACTACCCTACCATACAATCCTTTTCTTGTAACCTTCATTGGGGAGGAGACCATGGGTGTCTGAGTCGCAATATAATCACATTCGATTGTCCTGTGGTGTAATGGAGCAGCAACACCTAGAAAACTCTGCTCATGCAAAAAATGTGAAAAAAGAACTTTTGGTACTCGCCATAAAATCCTTTTCTTGTAACCTTCATTGGGGGGGACACAGGAGACCATGGGTGTACGCTGCTGCCTATGAGTAGACTGACAGTAAAGCCAGGATCACACATGCGAGGAATACGGCTGAGTCTCGCATGTTAATACCTGGCACTGCTGTCGGCCACGGGAGTGGAGCGAGCGGCTCCATGTATTGCTATGTGGCCGCACACTCTGCTCCTAACATGCGAGACTCAGCCATATTCCTCGCATGTGTGATCCCGGCCTAAGGAAAGAAGTTGGCTTCTCCAACAGGCAACATCCATCCACCTGCACTAAGCTGCTCAGAAAATAGTACGATAAGCAACATAAGAGAAAAACAAAAACTGGTCAAAAAGAAGACAATGAGAAGGGTGGGTGCTGAGTACCCAATGAAGGCTAAGAGATTTTGCAGCACCAAAAATCCTTTCTCGAGCACCAGAGAAAACCATGGGATGTCCTAACGTAGTCCCAGGGATGGGAAACCGAAGAACGTAAGTAAAAAGATGGAAAGATGTAGCCCTCAGGCTGCAATATGAACGATGACCGATGAAACACCTTTTCACCAGGACTCGCAGCAGCTGACGTGAAGGAATGAACTCTAAATTTTGAGACCGTGAGAATGGATGAACAAGCTGCAGACTTACAGAGCTACAGACTAGAAGCCTCATATGGAGAACAGTCCAGAAGGTCCCAACACCCTGTGGAGTGAGCCTTAACCCAGCGGAGGCACTCTGGCCTTAGCTCAATATGCTACTGAATGTATCTGGCTAGCGATGGAAGACTTGAAAGAGAGACGTCTACGAGGGACAACAGTCTGAAGGAGGCAATCCCTGCCAGGTAATGACGTACGGGTCTAACCATGTCCAACTTGTGTAAAGATCATTCACCCGGATGAGAGAAAGACAGAAGAGAACACCTTGGGGAGAAAATATGGTGCTGAATGTAAGACCACCTTATCCTGGTGAAGGGCAAGGAATGGAAAGCGCTGCCAGCTCAACGTTATCTAATAAAAGTAATTGCTACAGGAAAGCAACCTTCTTCAGTCTAGTTCACACTTCCCCACTCCTCCATACTCCTAGAAAATGCCACCAAGCAAAACGTACGTCGGAGTCTTGGGATCTCTTATCCTGTTTACATGTTATGTCTGCTTTCTTTGATATCTGCTGAGGTTTTATTATTTATCCATCTAGAATTTATGTATCTAATGATCCTGCTGCTATATCTATATACAAATCTGTAAGTATTTTTAGGGAAGATAATATTAAATATCTACAGTATATCATTCACAAACACTATACGTTTCAATGTGAACTGCTTTTAATGTGTTTTTAACCTTTATGTATCAATAAAATTATACCTTTTATATTAAGAAATCGTTTTGATTGCGTTGTGGTTATTCACGTTTATTGGTAGGTTATTCAACCAAGCAAGGACGAGATGTCCTGGATCGGTTTAAAGGGAGAGCAACGTAAGGAGTCCCAAGGACCAGAATGAGATCCCATGGATCCAAAGTGAGCTGGTAAAGAGGAACCGAGTGAACCACATCCTGAAAGAATAACCTGATTTGTGGCCTGGAAGTCAAGAAACTTCTGAAAACTAACCCTTGAGGGAACCGACAGCCAAACCAGGCTCAACTGCAAGAAGGCGAAGAGACCCTTGACAGAGAAGAACATAGGTTCGCCATGGTTGGATACAGACCAATGAAAAAGGGTCTTCAAAGTATAAATACATGACAAGGAAGATTTCCATGCTCTAATCCAGGGCTCCCCAACTCCAGTCCTCAAGGCCCACCAACAGGTCATGTTTTCAGCTTATCCTTGGTATTGTCCAGGTGATAATTGCATCACCTGTGCAATACAAAGGAAATCCTGAAAACATGATCTGTTGGTGGGCCTTGAGGACTGGAGTTGGGGAACCCTGCTCTAATCATAGTCTGGATGACCTGATCGCAAAGCCTGAAGTCCTCATAACTGCGACTTCAACAGCCATGCTGATTAAGAGGATCTAGGAAATTAGATGTGGATGATCCAGCAGTCTCATGAAGCAACGGTGACAAGGTTGATTACTTCTGTATGTCAAGATCTTCTGGGCCAGTCCAGGGCCATGAGGAAGATGGGAGGAACAGACTGGACATGTTAAAATATTGCTGGACTTCTCAATGGAAGAGCTACCCGTGTATATGAATAGTTTGAGATGTGAATGCAGCCGACAGATTCCCTAAATTTCCATGGTACTGAAGCCTTGTACCGTGTGGAGACTGAACACATTGTCTTTCACATGAAACCCATACATGTACTTGTACAAGTTACTCATGTCCCCCAGAACTTTCGGAAAAAAAAAAAAGACGAGAAGAACTCACGTTCCCTCCTTCTTGAGACAAAATATATATAATTCTTTCTTTGTGACCAAGAGTCTCCCTGCCCCTTCACAGCTCTGATTTGTACCTTTTTGTTATTTTTTTTAGCTATAGAACACCTTTCTACAAACTGGTGCGAAGAATAAACTGCATATTCCATAGTGGTAGTATTACGTCCCTGTCCCATGAGTTCTTGCCTCTTACATGACAATATCTGATTGACATTGCAAATTTACAAGTACACTCACCTTCTCTACAAGTGACTCTCCTAGTTTTACACCCCTAGAACAT
>VIAB01018757.1:0-12759 GCA_009801035.1 Oophaga pumilio | reverse complement strand
CCCATGTGACGAGGCTGAGAATGTGGGGTAGTATCAGGGATCTGTGTGGGATCACAACTCCCATCATCCCAGGCAGCGGGGCTGATGATGTGGGGTAGTAGTATCCGGGAGCTTCTCGCACTTCCTTGGCTGGGTGTGTTCCCTCCAGATTAGGTCAGGGAGGTTCTGTCTGCTGGGACCAGTTGTCCGCCCTATTACAGAAGACTTCTGGACGGATCTCATCTGTTCCTTCCGTATTTGTAATGGGCAGATTAGATTTCGAGCTCTTGGGGACAGAGCAGCAGAATGATGAATTTAAAAGGCCAGTCCTGATCGCACTGATGCACAGCTGACACACTGTAACAAGTCCGCAGCTGTGACGGCGGCGTGGTGTAATGTGACGTGGTGTCTGTGCAGGTCGTAGCTGACATGAGGGAGAAGCGCTACGCGCAGGAGGGGATCGGCAGCAGCTACCTGTTCCGCGTGGACCATGAGACCATCATAGACGCCACCAAAAGTGGAAACCTGGCACGTTTCATAAACCACTGCTGCACGGTAAGTCGCCGCAGCCGGTCACATGACCAGCGAGCTTCTCCTCGATTGGCTGCGCAGAGCGTCCGCTCCTTTTTACACCTCTGCTTCGTTCCATTGCAGCCTAATTGTTACGCCAAAGTCATCACCATCGAGTCGCAGAAGAAGATCGTCATCTACTCCAAGCAGCCGATCGGCGTGAACGAGGAGATCACCTACGACTACAAGTTCCCCATAGAGGAGAACAAGATCCCCTGCCTGTGCGGCACCGAGAACTGCCGGGGCACCCTGAACTAACCCCGGCGGTGGAATCAGCCAAAGGCTCGTCCGGCCCCCGGTGTGGACGGAGCGTGGGGGGCATTTACCGGTACAGTGGCGGCCATGTTTTTGTTTCCAGCCTGACTCGTCTGTGGCACTTTAATACGACGCCTGAGCGCGTTCCTGCCGAGCTCCCCCACTTTTTTCATGCCGTCGTTACAGTCTCCATGTATAGGTTCTTTTTTTTTTTTTTTGGTTCCATTTTTCTTTACATTTTAGATTTCTGTTATATATTTTTTTTTTTATTATTCCTTTCTGGGATTATGTTATTTATGGCGGGCAGTGGGCGAGAGATCCGGACCCTCCCAGCCCCCCCATCGTCGACCTCAAGGCCCAAGACTCTCCGGACCCCGACCCCAGAACGCACAAGTTACCCCTTGTCTCTGTATATACACTACGCCCTGTACATACATCCAAGAGCTGAGACTGCGCCGACCCCTCAGCTGTGATGTAGACCCTGCCCCCTGTCCTGTGCACGGCGTGCAGCGATGTTGAGTGTCTACAGATCTGCCACGCACGGTATCGCTGCGCCGACGTCACATTTTAGCTTTTTTTGTCCCCTATTGGTTTTTATTGTTTTATTTATTCCAGTTGAATTTTAAGGTTGAAACGACGCTCCGCCCTCCGGGGGTCCGTATCGGCGGATGATGAGGCTTTAGGGGGTCCATAATTTACTTCATTCAGTGGCCATTATTATTTTTAAGCCGGAGGGGGAGCGGCGTGACTCTTCAGATATTTCCCTTTTCTGTTTCCCCTCCCCCCCCATTTGTGCCGTTGACGTTCGGCGTGGTAGACGCCATTGTTGTACCTGTGGGGGGTCGGGGAGGGCAGAGGGGGTCAGGGCTTGAGAACGTTGTATATTTTGTATATTAACTGCTTTGTTTCTTGTAGAAACACGAGTTTATTACGTACGCGCCCCGCGTCTGCCTCATTATTTCAGAGGGGGGAAGGGAGGACGAGATAAGCTGCAGTGATTGGATGGACGGAGACCTTGACTCCGCGTCTCCTGGGATTACGGTCAGAGGTGACGGCGTCACCGCTTATCTCAAGGCTGGGCAAAGAGCAAGGTCGGGTATATCTGATGGTGGCAGAGTGTCTTCTTTGCAGAGGATCGCGTGACCATCACTGACCATCCTGATAGGGAAGAGCAAACAGAATTGTGCTGCCCTGGTGCAATGTCCGGTCCTATCTGGCACCCAGTCCTCACTTCTGTGAACGCCGTCCTGGGCAGCCCTTGTCCTTACTAAGACCCCGTAAGCTCATCATGGCTCTAGTCCTAGTAAGGCGATGGGCACCGAGGATGGGGGACACAGAAGTGACGACTGGATGCCACGGACGCAGGACCAGGTACTGATCTAAAGTTCTAGATACGATTCCGCTTCTTCAGAAAATCCTCTAAGTTCCCTTACCCCCTTGTTCAGCTATCCAGGTGAGTTGCAGAGGGGGCATCATGAGACCCAGAGATCTGAACCTGCTGAAGATTAGGGTGATGTTCAAAACATTTGTGCAAGTATTTCGTTCGCAGAAACGTTTCACATCACTTCCCCCTTCTGGATGTTTCCTGCATAGTCTGGAGGAGCTGTAGTGGGCTCTGTGTTCGCCCCAGTGGGCTCCGTGTGACCCTCCCCCCCCCCAGCCCACTGCTCTTGTACTGGAGGGCGATGGTGAGAACCTGAAGATTAGAGTGATGTGCAAGGCGTTTGCAGGTGTTTCCTTCAGATGCGTTTCACCTCACTTCCTGTCTGGAGTTTTCTTGCATAGTCTGGGGGAACCGTAGTGGGCTCCGTGTGACCCCCAGTCCACTGCTTTTGAACTGGAGGCTGATGGTGAGAACCTGCTGAAGATTAGGGTGATGTGCAAGATGTTTGTGCAAGTGTTTCCTCCACAGACGCGTTTCACATCATTTCCCTCATCTGGAGGTTTCCTGCACCTGAGTTTCTTAGAAGTGGCAGGAAGTTTAGTAAATCGAAGTTTGTTCCTCATCCAGAACCCGCCTGTCCCCGGCCTGTGGTAATCACTGTCTGTAGATCACGTGGCCTTGTGTTCGCCTGCAGCGTACGAGCAGCGGTGATCGCCTGGGGGTCCATCTATGTCCAGCCCCCCCCGGGAATAATCTGATTGCAGCTGATCCGCTGCATGCTTCATCCTACGTCTTACAAATCTGCGCCGACAATCCGCATGAAAACTCGACGAGCCGCAGAATTCAAAATGGAAAATTTCAGCAACGTGTAAATGAGATTTTGGAGACGCCGTCCCCCCCGCCTGCCGCTGCATGAGTGCTAATGCGCAGCAGATCGGACCCGGAGTCCACCCGCACCGAGGGAAAAACTGCAGTAAGAGCCGTCCAAAAAACACTTGAAAAACTTACAAACTGCATCAGAAAACGAAAAACTCCTCAAAAGCTCCTGAAGCCGTTTCCATTCGAAAAACTTTAGGCAAAAACAAACTCCCGTCCCCCTCTCCCCCTCCCCCAATCCTCCATGTGCGGAGCGCCTGACGGGCCGAGCGCTCAAGAACCCGCTGCAGAAGTGAGAACGGACGGGAAGAGATCTGCAGCAGACGTCGGTTTCCTTGCGGGAATCTTCCTGGGTTTTGTGATGTCGCCTCCGCTGCTTGTACAGGTTCACACCGCAGATTTTCCCGCTGCTGTTTGTCCTCGTTCCCTTGGGTTTTTTGTTTTTTTTTAACGTGGGTCCATCACCGCGTCTTCCTTGTATAAGGCTTCGTTCACACGGAGCTTCTGGATGTGGAGTTTTCAGCCCCAAAAGTCATCATCCTCTTCTAGACCCGCTGTTTTCTTGCATTGTCACTCATCCGTGTATTCCCCTGCGTGCACAGACAACCCGGGACGTGGCGGCCGCCTGCACAGTGACTCAGTTTGCGGCCCGTGGAGGAGGAGGATGATATTAGCCTGCGCTCATCCTGTTTATTCAGGTGTGGATGTGGCGATTACTGCTCCAGATGTGCGTGCAGAGCCCGGATCCTCCACCAGGGGGCGTTCTACTGCCCAAACTACAGACCCAGAGGAGTGAGCCCTCCAGTCACAGCCAGAGCTGCAGAAACAAACCTACTGTGATCACATGCAAAGCTGAAGTCAATATCCTGCTGTTATACTCTAGTCACAGCCAGAGCTGCAGCAACAATTACTTTGTGTATACTACTCTAGTCACATCCAAAGCTGCAGTCTTGGTCCTGCTGTTATACTCCAGTCAAATCCAGAGCTGCAGAAACAAACTTATTGTAATCACATCCAAAGCTGAAGTCAATATCCTGCTTTTATACTCCAGTCACAGCTAGAGCTGCAGAAACAATTTGTGAATACTACTCTAGTCACAGCCAAAGCTGCAGTCTTGGTCTTGCTGTTGTACTCCAGTCAAATCCAGAGCTGCAGAAACTAACTTTTACTTTAGTTACAGCCAAAGCAGTATTCACTATTCAGCTGTTATACTCCAGTACTACCCAGAGCTGCAGATGTAGTTTGACTTTGTGTATATTACCCTAGTCCCAGCCTAAGCTGCAGTCTTAATTTTCCTGTTTTGTTCTGTAGTCACAGTCAGAGCTGCAGAAGCAGTTCAACTGTTACTTAGCGCATACTACTCCTATCACTTCCAAAGCTGCAGAATTACAGTTACTCTAGTGCTAGCTAAAGCTGCAGCCACGATTTGGCTCTTCTGGCCCATTCTCCAGTCCCATCCAGGGCTGCAGTAATAGTTCTGCTGTTGAGTTCTGCATGTTACCTTAGTCACATCCGGAGCTGCGATCGTTTGCCAGTCCTGTCAGCCTGTGGGTACTCTCTGTTGCACGGCAGAGATGTAGTTACACGTTTGATCACCACTAGGGGGAGCTCTCTGCATGTAGATTGAGATCTGTGGTGTGAGCTCCCCCTAGTGGTGGCTGCAGGAAAACAGAATCTTAGTATTTATAATCTGCGATCAGGCGGACGGTGTCTCAGAGGTGACATCTTGCATGGAGCCTCAGCCCGAGGGAGATTGACAGTCACCTCTTCCTAATCATTGTGCCAGCCGTTGTCGCCTTCTCACCAGCTGCTGCCTGTTGTCCTGTAGCCGATCCCGGCCTCGTGCAGATCTACAATTGTGCATGCAACGTCCAAAAGCAGAAAAAAAGGTTGTGCTCAGCCTCCGATTGTGTCCTGTATTCTTCGATCATGGAGCCGTGGGTTCAGCGGGGGACAGTGGGGACTTCAGGAAGCCGCTGTTCCAGGCTTGAATACAGGACACTTAATCGGAGCCTGAGCGCAACCTTTTTTTCTGCTTTTGGACGTTGCAGGCACAAATGTTTTCTCGTTACGCACCCGTGCGCTGAAGGGCGATGGTGTTTTGCTGAGTAGAGCTGCTTTCACCATGGATTTAGCACCGGCAATTCCTCTGCTACCAGAGGTCTACAAAAAAGCCGTAACCTTCGCTCTCTCATTATTCTGGTGTTTTGGTGAATATTAATAATTCTGGGAATCCTAATTGTCCTAAAGCGGGAAAGGTTTATTCTGATTTCATGTCAGATATTGAGGAAACCTGCAGATGAGTCTTTATATAGTGGATGGAAACGTCTGGTGTCGGCCGTGTATCCCCAGGTCGTAGCGGGAGAGATTAGATCGTGTCCCTGCGGCTGCCGCTCCGGTCCGCCCTGATTACGGGGTCACTCCCGGTCGCTCCGCACGTTCCTGCTCTGTGATGACATCTACATGTTGCATAACTGGAGGTTAAAGGGTTTAAGTCCATGTGTTAAAGGGGCAGTCCGGGACGAGAAAAACAGGCTGATTTCTGCCGACCGTCAATACCGAACATCACCAGGGACAGGAGCGGCGCTGTCTCTATTTAAAAAAAAAAAAGCAAATTCCTTTTCCCCATTCTGGACAATCCCTTTAAGGTATTTTCAGATGTCTGTGAACTGGGATTCAGCTAAATACCATGGGGGGCTGGCATTTAAGAAACTGTCTGCCCTCGCATGTGCACATCAGGCGCAGTGATGTCACCAGGCGCAGTGATGTCACCAGGCGCAGTGATGTCACCAGGCGCAGTAATGTCACCAAGCAGAGCAATGCCACCAGGCGCAGTGATGTCACCAGGCGCAGTGATGTCACCTGGCAGAGCAATGTCACCTGGCAGAGCGATGTCACCAGGCAAAGCGATGTCACCAGGCACAGTGATATCACCAGGTGCAGTGATGTCACCAGGCAGAGCGATGTCACCAGGCAAAGCGATATCACCAGGTGCAGTGATGTCACCTGGCAGAGTGATGTCACCAGGCAGAGCGATGTCACTAGGTGCAGTGATGTCACCAGGCACAGTGATGTCATCAGGTAGAGCGATGTCACCAGGCACAGTGATGTCACCAGGCAGAGCGATGTCACCAGGCGCAGTGATGTCACCAGGCAGAGCGATGTCACCAGGTGCAGTGATGTCACCAGGCACAGTGGTGTCATCAGGTAGTGATGTCACCAGGCACAGTGATGTCATCAGGTAGAGTGATGTCATCAGGTAGAGTGATGTCACCAGGCACAGTGATGTCACCTGCCCAGGGGGTGATCACTTCTCCAGGGTCCCAGCACAATATTATGTCATCCCCGTCGCCGTCTGACAACCCCTGTACTAGCGGCCGTGTCAGCCGCCTCCTGCGCCCCATGGGGTTGTCGGTTCGTCGTCCCCGCCTCTAGTTGTCAGGACGCCTTCTCCCTGAGACTTGTACTGAATGGAACAAGGTCATCTGTGGCTGGGACGGGGTTAATGCCGCCAGCACCTGCTGGGATTACAGCAGAGTCCGACTGCAGCCCCGGGCCCCGCGCCAGCTGGGCCCCATCTCTAATGTCACATGACCGTGACCGGCAGTGACCTCTGCTGCATCATCAGTCGTTGGGTTACGATGTCACACGATGTAAGTGACCCGGCCGGCGGACCATTGCCAGTGACGGTTAACCATGATGCCAGCGGCTTGGAACGGGTTAATCTCAATGACCGTCAGTAAATACCAGGATCCGGGCAGATGCCTGCGGTGGAGAGGCGGCAAATCCCGGGCCCTGCCCTTCACCTGCAAACAGGAGGCATGGAGATCCGCCAGGGCCAAGGGACCTTCACTTACGACTTCTACTCCAGTCACATTTAAAGCTGCAATTGCAAATTTTAATGCCATATATTTTGTATTTTCTGCTCACAGCCAGAGCTGCATTCACAATTCTGCTGCTTTACTGTTAGCTCTCAGGTTGTAGCAGCTCACATTGTTCTACAAAGCGCTTCCAGATCAGTGGGAGAATATCCAGAGCAGCAATCCTAGTCTTATCACTATGTCGTGGCCCATACTTGGTCACATCCAGAGCTGCATTCATAGTTCTGCTAGTTTTTCCAAAAACTCTGTGTCTTACTGCGGTTCCAGTCTCAAAAAAAAGTGAGCAGTCGCTGTAAGTGCCACTGTCAGGATCCCCCTGTGTTCCCATGCAGGTGAGGGGTCACGTGCCGCCGCGACTCCTGCACTTCTCTCCATACTCTTATTGAGAGCAGTCGGCACGTGACCCCCCACCCGCAGGGGACGCGGGAATCGTGACAGGCACAGATCACACGGAGCGACTGCAGTAATGATCTAACGGAGAACGACTGGAACAACCCGACCGCAGCAGAACAATAGAGACGGAGAAGTCACCAGGGACCAATGCACTAGACCACTGGACACCAGGGACCAATGCACTAGACCACTGGACACCAGGGACCAATGCACTAGACTACTGGACACCAGGGACCAATGCACTAAACCACGGAGCAATGCACTAAACCACTGGACACCAGGAACCAATGCACTAGACCACTGGACACCAGGGACCAATGCACTAAACTACTGGACACCAGGGACCAATGCACTTAACCATTGGACACCAGGGACCAATGCACTAAACTACTGGACACAAGGGACCAATGCACTAGACCACTGGACACCAGGGATCGATGCACTAGACCACTGGACACCAGGGACCAATGCACTAGACCACTGGACACCAGAGACCAATGCACTAAACCACGGAGCAATGCACTAAACCACTGGACACCAGGAACCAATGCACTAGACCACTGGACACCAGGAACCAATGCACTAAACTACTGGACACCCGGGACCAATGCACTAAACTACTGGACACAAGGGACCAATGCACTAAACCACTGGACACCAGGAACCAATGCACTAAACCACTGGACACCAGGGACCAATGCGCTAAAAAAACTGGACACCAGGAACTGGAGCACTAAACCACTGGATATCAGGAACCAGAGTAATAAACTACTGGACACCAGGGACCAGAGCAATAAACCCCTGAACACCAGGGACTAGCGCAATGAGCCACTAGACACCAGGGACCAGAGCAAAAAACTGCTGACTGCCTGGGACCGGAATAATAAATTACTGGACACCAGGGACTTGGGCAATAAGCCACTGATGAGCAATTACTACTGGTTAATATGGACTGGTGCAATAAACCACCAGACACCAGGAACTATTGCCCTAAAAACACTGGACACCAGGGACCGGAGCACTGATTTCCTGTGAGTGTATTTCATTGTGGTTTTATAATTTTGTTATATACCGTTATATTGTGTTAGTATAGAGTAGTATCATTATACTGTTATATCATTATACTGTTGTATTATATCCTTATACTGTTGTATTATATCGTTATACTGTTGTATTGTATCGCTATACTGTTGTATTATATCCTTATACTGTTGTATTATATCGTCATACTGTTATATTGTTGTATTATATCATTATACTGTTGTATTGTATCATTATACTGTTATATCGCTATACTGTTGTATTATATCCTTATACTGTTGTATTATATCCTTATACTGTTGTATTATATTGTTATACTGTTGTATTATATCCTTATACTGTTGTATTATATCCTTATACTGTTGTATTATATCGTTATACTGTTGTATTATATCCTTATACTGTTATATCGTTATACTGTTATGTTGTTATACTGTTGTATTATATCGTTATACTGTTGTATTATATCATAGTGTTACATGATCTCCTTATCCTGCTGGGCGACCCCGGCGCGCGCTGCTGGTATAATGGGGTTTCCTTTGCCCCGTCCTCAGCAGACTCTCGCTCGGACTCTTTTCTAACAGCTGGAATTGACTTCCTCAGTTTTCGTGACTTTTTCCGTACGAGGAAACCTGCGTCCATAACACAGAACATCTCCTGCTGCCAAATCTAAGAAGTTAAAGGGATCCTCGTCCTCCACCACATGAGGGAAGGTGCACGCCGAGACCTGGGGGTCCGTTATGTGGGGGGACTCCAGGGGCCACATGTCCGACATCATTCACATTCCTCCTCATACATCTCCGACATATGGAAGTAATGTCTCCATGACATCTGTGTATGTGATGGAATATCTCCGGAGTCCCGCCTGGACACGGCCAGATGGTGGGCACAGACGTCACTACTGAGGGGTCACTCCAGCGCCTGTGCCCCCGTGTCAGTCTTCACTGCAGTCCTGGCATTGTATTCGGGAGGAGCAGAGATATCTCTAGGGTTCATGTAATAAAGCTTCGGCCGCAGAGACCTGCGGGAAGATGGAGGGAAAATAGAGATTGTTTGGATGTGGAGTAAATGATTTATTTTGCAGCGTCGTCTTAGGTGGGATCTTTCCTTGCCAGGGAATTCGCCCTCGTTCCTGCCAGGAAACAATACAACTTTCCACTTGTGATTCACTGAGATCTGATCCGCCATCGGCATGTACGGAAAACCTCTACATAATTAATGTCTCCAGGACGAAGAGACGGAGAACATTAGAGCGTCAGCTCTGTGGGTCATAGATGCGATGGTACGCAGGCTAGACCCTATCCACGCCATAAAGCACCTACGGTGGGCACATGGTCATCAGAGTGGAGCAATGGAAGGAGGCGGCCGGGCATCACTTACCAGGAGAAGCCGGGTGATGGGGCAACTGCGATCCCATTTCCTATCACTGAGCTGAGAATCATTTTGATTATCTGCCGCAGCCAGTAGATGGCGCTCACTACACCTAGAACACATTGGGAGCTGTACAAACCTGTCTGCAGTGAGTGCCCTCCTGTGGTGGCTGCTGGTAATGAAGCAGATCAGTGTCAGGTCCCATAGCTGGTGGCATGGTCTACCTCCATCATAGCACACTGCTTGTATACGTCTGTAAAAGTCGGCCCTCTTGTTGGTTGGGTCAAGCTCCAGATGATCAGAATGTCAGGATTATCAGACTATAATCATGCCACCCCAGTGTACTAGTGACATGGAAAAGGAAGAGTGGAGAGGAGGGAGATGCAGCTGAAGCTTCATTCTCTGAGACTGCGTGCTGTGAGAGGGGACAGGGAGCTGTATGGTGAGACACGTCACTTCATAGCTACGGCTGATCACACCATGAAAAGCCCATCGAGTCTGTAGACATGGAAGAGGGTAGAGGAGGGAGATGCAGCTGAAGCTTCATTCTTTGAGACTGCGTGCAGTGAGAGGGGACAGGGAGCTGTATGGGGAGGCACACATCACATCACAGCTCTGGCTGATCACACCATGAAAAGCCCATCGAGTCTGTAGACATGGAAGAGGAGGAAGATGCAGCTGAAGCTTCATTCTCTGAGACTGCGTGCTGTGAGAGGGGACAGGGAGCTGTATGGGGAGGCACACGTCACTTCAAAGCTCCGGCTGATCACACCATGAAAAGCCCATCGAGTCTGTAGACATGGAAGAGGGGAGAGGAGGGAGATGCAGCTGAAGCTTCTTTCTCTGAGACTGCGTGCTGTGAGAGGGGACAGGGAGCTGAAGGGCAGACGTACATCACTTCTCTGGCATCGCACTAGGAAGAGGCCACCAAATCTGCAGGCATGGAGAGAGAAATGTGCATAGTCAGACGGCAGAGGGAGGAGAAAAGAAAAGCCATGTTCTGCTTAATCTACAATAACAGGAGACGAAAAAACAATGAAGATCTAAAAAAGAAAAAAACTATAAAATTACAACGGAAAGAGAAACAAGTGAATACAGAAATTAGGCAAAAATCCCCACAGGAAATGTTTGTGTCCACGTTGGCGATTTATGACAGCGGATCCTCCAGATTATAAACTGTCTGAAAAATGCCAGATATTTCCACGCCCGGGAGCGAGACGGGTTCACTTATTGCTTCACTGTTCTCTTTTCCTATTTGGCTCCATCCATACATCTCGCACACAACCTGCGGGTCTCCAGGGATTTCTGATAATAGTAGTGCACCTCCTGCCACACTGTCAATATTCCTCAAGTTATTTTCCCCTTTGTCACCTAGAAACTGTCAGTAAGCCGATGCGACAAACCTGTTATTTGGTATGAAGTGTCTCTCTCTTGCCATGATGGCGTCTGGCTGTGGATTATGTATTGATATGTTACAGCGGGCTCTGACCAGCTTCCCTGCCTCTGCTGAAGAAAAGCCTCCCCACAGCAGGATGAGGCCACCACCATGGATGACGGTGAGGATGTTGTTTTCAGGGTGATGCGCAGTGTTAGTTTTCCACCACACATAGCGTGTTGTTTTTAGCCCAGAAATCCTCCTTTGGTCTCATCTGACCAGAGCGCCTTCTTCCACATCCTCGTTGTGGTCCCCTTCATGGCTTTTTGAAAACTGCAAACAGGACCTCTTATGGCTTTCACAAATGTCTTTCTTTTTGCCGCTCTTCCACAAATACCAGTGTCGTACACCACTAATAGTCGTCCTGTGGACAGATTCTTTCCCCTGAGCTGTGGATCTCTGCAGCTCCTCCAGTGACCATGAGCCTCTTTGCTGCTCATTAATGCTCTATTTGCTTGGGATGTCAGGTTAGGTGGGCGGCCATGTCTTGGGAGGTTTGCAGTAGTGTCATACGCCTTCCATTTTTGGATGATGCATTGATCAGTGCTCCATGAGATGTTCAGAGCTTGGGCTATTTTTTTTATAACCTAACCCTGCTTTCCTCTTCTCCACAACTTTATCCCTGACTTGTCTGGTGAGCTCCTTGGTTTTCACGATGCTGTTTGATTCCTAATGTTCTCACACAAACCTCTGAGGTCTTCACAGAACAGCTGTAGTTATACGGAGGAGAGATCACACCCAGGGGGACGCAATGTACTAACTATCTGACTTCTGGGGGCGATTGGTCACTCAGGATGTTATTTAGGGGCAGCAGACTACAGAGGGCTGAATATTAATGCACAGAACAATTGTCAGATTTATATGTGTAAAATATTTAGAAAATCCTGTATCGTTTCCTCTGCTCATCACCATTACTTGTTATTCTGAGTTGGTGTCACAAAAAATGCATTGCAGTTTGTGAGGGTAACGTGAGTAAATGTGGAAAAGTCCACAGGGTATGGAGACTTTTTCAAAGCGCTGTCTCAGCATGTTGTATACGGTACAGATCAGTGCTGAGCCCGTCTGTACAGAGGAGTGTTTCCATATCATGCAGCAGTCACTTCAGGCCCCGCTCACTCGCGTAGCTCATTAGGCCTCATTTATCAAAACTGTCTTTGTTGCCCATAGCAACCAATCAGAGCACAGCTTCTATTTATCCAGTGCTGCTTACAAAATGAAAGCTGAGTCCTGATTGGTTGCTATGTGCAACAAAAAAATCAAAACAGAAATGGCTGCCGTGGCAGAAGTAATATTAGTGCCAGATGACAGCAGGGAGTGATGTGGAGGACGATGACCGAAGAAATCGAGGAAGGTGAAACGCACACGACACCGGGCCAATATGGAAGGGTTAACAGATGGTGACAGCAGCAGCGGGCACTGAGCTCCCCCGCCTCCATCACTCCCTCCACCGTCACCTCCTCTATCAACTATCACACTGCAGCAGAGACTCAGTGAGAGCGGCAGCAGGAAGGTAAGGAGCCAGCGGGGCTGGGGGTCACATACTTTCCTGCACTACAGAGCTGACACTCCACACA